>JAHIAM010012199.1:0-22593 GCA_021605205.1 Aegilops longissima
GTGGGGTTTTCTTTTTTATCTTTTTCTATTTTCACAATCTGTTTAGGGTTTTAAAAATACCAAAACACTTTCAAAATTTACCAAAATGTTCCTGGTCACTAGTTGGAATATTCCCAACATGAAACATTTTAGTTTAACAATTTTGAACACTTAAAATATTTCCCATAATTTAAAATGCTCTTTTCAGAATTTTGTGAATTAGATTTGGAACCCTTAGGTGACCTAGAAAATGTCCACTTTCTTTGACATGGATCTTAAACCCAAACAAAGAGGATGAGCATTTTGAAGGGCATTTGGATTCATTGAATTAAATTTTAGTAAACCCTAGTTCTTTTAAGGAAGGGGGATGTTACAGGGTTTCTTGCCTTCCCATTTCAAATTCAGATGAAATTTAAATATGATGCACACCCTAATGCATGGTCTATACGGGATGTGACAACTCACCCCCACTCAAAAGAATCTAGTCAGAGATTTAGAATCTGATTCTTGAAAAAGGTGGGGTACTCAAGTGAAAGGCGATCCTCCCTTTCCCAAGTTGCTTCTTGCTCGGAATGGTTTGACCATTGAACCTTTAGAAACTTGATATTCCGGCGTCAAGGTGAATGCGCTCGGTTTGATCGAGGATACGGATGGGGTACTCTCGATAGGTGAGGTTATCTTGGAGATCAAAGCGTTTAGTGGTCCACTCCGGATAGGATCAGAAGCAACGCTGAGTTGAGGAAGCGTGGAAGACATCATGGACCTTGGAAAGATCGGAGGTAGTTCTAATTGGTAGAGCAACTTCCCTCGTTTGGCGAGAATGCGAAAAGGTCCATATAACGAGGCCAACTTGCCCTTGATGCGGATCGATGGGTTCCCTTTAAAGGAGAAACCGAAGGTAAGCCTTCTCGCCAATTTCATAAGCCATGAAACATGCTTGCGATCATATTGGCTCTTCGGCGAGATTGGGCTGTTTCAAATTCTCACGAACAACGAACCTGCTCCTCGGCTTCTGAATCATATCCGGGCCAAAGTTGTCTCTCCCGGTTTACGACCCGATTAAGGCGTTCGACATTTTAGTCCATAAAGAACTTGAAGGGCTTTGCCCGGTAAAAGCAATAAGCATTGTTATAAGCGAACTTCGGCGAATGGAAGGCATTTTCCCAATTCATGCGAAAGAGATAATGAGGCTTCAAGCATATCCTCTAAGATTTGATTGACTCGTTCTACTTGACCACTTGATTGGGGATGGAAAGCTGTGCTAAAGGAAGAGCGAGTTCCCATAGTGTTTTGGAAGCTTTCCCAAAATCGAAAGGTGAAGAGACTACCACGGATCGAGTTAATTTCCAGTGGAACACCATGAAGGACACTATTAGGAGATGTACAATTCAGCTGGCTGGCTAGCGGTTATACTCTCTGAAACAGGTAGGAAGTGGGCTACTTTGGAAAGGCGATCAACAATAGCGAAGATAAGCGTTATTCCCTCTCTTGGTCTGGGAAACCCGGTAATGAAATCCATACCGATTTTATCCCATTTCCATTCAGGAATGTCAAAGGTTGAAGGGTACCAGTGAGGCCGTTGATGCTCTGCTTTAACTTTCGGCGACAAGCGTCGCGATTAGCAATGTATTGAGCGATTTCTCTCTTCATCCTAGTCCACCAAAACCTCTGGCGTAGATCTTGATACATTTTAGTACTCTAGGGATGAATGGTGAGAGGAGAGTCATGAGCTTCTTTAAGGATCAATTGCCGTAGCTGTTGTTTCTTGGGAACCACTAAGCGGTTTTCGAAGAAGACAACACCTCGTTCATCTCACGGAGAAACATTTAGCAGCTCCGCTAGCAATGTTCTCCTTGATCCAAGATATCCTCTATCATCTTGCTGAGCAGCTATGATTCGATCCGTGAGTCAGGTTTACGCCACCAGGGTGGAAAGAAATCCTCGAGGAACAATGTGAAGATTAAGCTTTCGAAATTCCTCGTGGAGAATTGGTTGACCTTGTTGTAACATCAAATTGTTCTGATGGGATTTGCGACTTAAGCGTCGTCGGCCATGACATTGGCCTTGCACAGGGTGTAAGATATTCCTAAGTGAAATCTGTAATCAACTCAACCAACGTCTTTGCACGAGATTCAAATCCGGTTGGGTGAAGATATATTCAGACTTTGGTGATCATGTAGATTTATAGCGATTACCGAAGGTAATGTCGCCAGGTTTTGAGTGCATGAACCACTGCTGCAAGCTCTAGATCGTGTGTGGGATAATTATCCTCATGTGGGCCATGGCTATCGAGATCGTAGGCAATCACATAGCGATCTGCATGAGTATACAACCTAGTCCTTGTCATGCGTCATCGCAATAGATAATAAAGTCCTTAGAAAAATCTGGTGGAATAAGCACGGAAGCGGATGTCGAGCGTCTTTTAGTTTCACGGAAGCTGATCTCGCCGTAAGCGTCACTCGAACTTCTTATCTTTCTTGAGGAGTTCGGTTAGAGTTTAACAACTTTAGAAATTCTCGGTGAAGCGGCGGCAATAGCTTCGCTAAGAAGAAAACTCGAACTTGCTTGACCGATTCAGGTGGAGTCGATCAGGGCGGCTTGAACTTCGCTTCGGGATTGACAGCAATACCCTTACCGGAAATTACATGTCCTAGATGGGTCATTCGGTAACCAGAATTCACATTTAGAGAATTTGGCGTAAAGCGGTGCTCTCGAAGTTTCATCAATACTAGCCTTAGGTGTTCGGCATGTTCTTCCTCATTCTTGGAGTAGATGAGTATATCATCGAGATATACCCGACGAATTTATCAAAGTACTCCATGAAGATTGAGTTCATTAACGAGAGAAGGTGGCTGGAGCATTGGTTAATCCGAAGGACATGGCGATGTGTGTATTGGCCATAACGAGTAACAAAAGCCGTTTTGGGTATGTCCCGTTCTTGATTTTGATTTGATGGTAGCCAACCTCAAATCCATCTTGGAAAAAGGCGAGGATCCGCGAGCTGATCATACGATTCGTTGATCTGACGAGGCGGATACTTGTTCTTGATAGTGACCAAATTGGCGGGTCGATAATCTACAACCATCCGATCCGTACCATCCTTCTTCTTGGAAGAAGAGCGGGGCAAGCCCATGGAGATGAACTAGGGCGGATGAAACCCTTTTGCAAGGACTCATCGAGTTGTTTCTTAAGTTCGGCTAGTTCTGGGGTGCCATCTTATAAGGTCTCCTAGAATTGGGGCGGTTCGAGGAATAAGATCTATTCACGAACTTCGGCGTCCACATCCGTGGAACACTGCAGTTCTTCCCGAAAAACATCCAAAATCACGGACTACGGAATATCTTGAGATCTGGAAGAGGTTGGCATTTAAGGAGTAAAGTGGCGCTTAGACACTCGGGTTAAAACATCCTTGTTTTGCCGAAGGATGGAGATAAGTTGAGCGGTTCTAGTTGAACAATCAATCTTGGCATAATGGTGACATCAGTCCATACCCAAGATGAGCGTTTATGTCCAGGACTTGAGAGCTATTAGAGATGCAAGGAAAACTAATCGTAGAGCAAGAATTTCATTCCCATGACTTATCCTAGAGGTTTGCCATCTAGAACCGGGAGTTTGAATTTCCATGGAGGTAGGCATGTAGCAGAATGTGGTGTTGTGCAAGCGAGCATAGCTCTCGAGAAATAAATAGATAAGATGCTCGATTATCAAAAAGAACGATTGCGGATGGCAATTAACAAGCGTGCCGAGGGCGGCGTTGGGATCCTCATAGGTTTCTTTGGCGAGAGACATAGTTGACATGGCCACGGCGGTGGCAGCCCAGCTGGCATAGGGAACCTTTCTGGCTGGCTTACGCGACCAGCGAACTTTCGGCTTGATTGGGGTTGTTTTGGGGACACTCTCGAATATAGTGGCCCGTCTCTCCACATTTGAAGCAAGTGATCACATTTGGCCGTGGGGCCACATTAGCGATTGGACCTCCATATGTCTTGGGTGGAAAATCTGATTTGGTTGGGCGGCGCCTCGAAGGATAGCCTCGGGGTGTACAGGTGGTAGAGCGTGTTAGGAACCCAAACCAGAAGCCACAGGGAGCAGGCGGATGATGATCGAGAATCGGATGTGCTGCGTGAAGCCTCGAAGTCGATGCACCGGTCTGGCGTGGTAGCCTTATTGACTAACCGAGAAGGAGGTGCATTCATGTAGGCGGAGATCTCGGCGTAACTCAGGCTAAGTCCCTTACAGAACTCTTTACTTCTTAGCATTCGGGTGAAACTTCTTGGAGAGCATAACGTGCTAACCTCCCGAATTCACGGTTATGGGCATCCACGTTCGGCCGGCCTTGGGTGAAGCTGAGAAATTCCTCACGTTTGCGGTCCATAAGTCATACGGAATATGGTGCTCGCGAATGACACTGAATTCATCCCAAGTTGTAACTTGTCGGCAGGACGCATAGCCTCATAGTTCTCCCACGGTGGCGGGGCCTTCCGGATGGTAGGCGGCAAGGTAACTTTGTCAGCCTCGGACACGATGGCGGAGCGCAGCTTGTGATGAATCTGCGGGGCCAATCATGGCGTCAAGTGGCTCGGTGGAACATTTGAACTTTGGAGGATAAAGCTTGGAAATCATTGAGTGAAACCCCATCGTTTCTTGGCTGGCGGGCTGTGTTTTTGTTCAATGCGCTCCAATAAGCGGTTAGTTTAGCGCTTATGCGTTCTGCTTCGACATCACCTCGGCCAAAGATGGCGGTTCGGCGATTCACATTTACGGCTGCTGCTTGGCCTCTCCTGCTCTGGAACAACGAGGAGAATTCCAGTGTTGACCATCACAGGAGACAAAGCAAAAGTTTAAACCAGGATGGCAGAATTTAACAAGGTAGTCGGAAGGTAATGGGAAGTATGGAATGCAAAGATGTTCATCAGTATGACATGGTAATATAACTGCCATATATATATACCAGCGGTCATACACACCATTCATAGTTTAGTACAAGCTGACGGTACAACTATAATGAAAGGCGTTACATCTCATCGGAAGCATTCAACTCCTATACATTATTTCTCTACACTTCGGAATGATACACTGAGTACGTATTCCACGAGTCACGCGGGGCGGTGGGACACTGGCCCAGTACTATACTAGGAATACTACTACTATCTCGGGCAGCTCCATAGTAGTCCTCATAGAAATCACCACCCGAACTGGAAGTGGAACATGGTGCGTGCAAGAGCAGACAATCCTGTGGGGCTGTGGACCATAAGGACTCGGGATGTGGTCGTGGACCCACAAAGGGTGGCGGAGAGGCCCACGAGGAGGTGATGCCTCAACCTCACGCCACTCCATGAAGTCCGTGAGACTACGCCCGCTGGGTACAAATCTCTCATGTCCATATCATCTTGACACGCAGAGGTGCAAACCTAGTCGGGAGTAGCCAGGTGGTGGAGCAGGCATTAAACGACTCCATACATGAGGCCGGTTCTCACGGTCCTTGTCCTCCGACAACTTCGATGAGTGAGTGCGGAGGTGAGTCCTCATGGGATGCATCCATTGTACAAGCCACGGAGGTAGCCATGCGCCCGGGAAGGATCTGGCATATAGCGGAAGTCGGTGTTGCTCGACAAAGCAGTCTGGCTCGAATGATAGTCATCATGGAATAGGCTGCATCTTATGCGAACATTCCGATAGTGATTCGAGGCCATAGGAGCAGATGAAGTGGCTCGGTAGCTCCGGGTAGGATGGATAAATCCGGACCGTGCATAGGTATTGGCTTTGATTGAAATCCTGAACTGCTCCTCGGCGGTATATTCAGGATACCATCGATAACCAGCCTCAATCATCACCCTAACCAACATGGCCGTGTGACCGCACACATCGATGCAGTAGTCGAGTCGAACCACTTCAGTTCTGGGAGCAATTGGCCATCTGAAAGCTTGACCATAATGCAAAGGCATTTAGAATTCCTAGGAAAAATCGGGCAGCATAACATGCGTAAATGCTCAAATCAAATTTGAGACATTCAAAATCAGATTTGCAAAACCACTCAACAACATCATATCAAGGTTACGGTTCAAGTAATAGCATACTAAAATTTAGTAATACAGGCGAGGAGGTAACCAACAATCCTACAAGGTACTACGGATAGTAACCGTGAACTGATAGAGGAAAGAGCCTAGTCCTATACCCCGTTGAATGAGAAGGATGGCTTCGGATCGAGAGGGCATAAGGTAAAGGAGTAAAAAGAGCCTTCGTTCCCTCCCACAATCAATTCCCTACATATAACTAAAGCATTTCTAGACTCAACTTGACCAGTTTGGCTTAAGCGGACCTCACAGGGCATACACTCTGATGCCATGTTGTCGGGACCCGATCCCAAGTCACATCGACCTGGTGGTAACACCTCATATCACTTTGCGGCCTCCATGCAGTATTCCACAGGTGTCGCCTTACCACATGGCAGGGACCGTTTGCGTCTTTTGGCTCACGTATATATGATAGTGTCGCTAGCATCCACATGACAAAGAACCGGGCCGACATGAGTGATCGTGAACCCAAGCGGCACTAACCTATGGGGACAGGCATACATGAAACACTTGAGCATGTGGGTCATCAGCGTATGAACACAGGGTGTGCCTTTGGGCTAACAGGACTCCGGTATCCCGGCTGTAGCAGGCTAGGCAGGACTCAAGTATCACCGCGTGACATTTCCCGAAGGAGACGCGACATAGGAGCAAAATGAATCACATGTTAGCCGGTCGTGTGTCCAGCGGTAGTCTTTGGGCTAGCGAGACTCAAATGAAGGCAGGCTGTATGCGGACTACTATCGCTCGAAGCACAAGACTTACATTTCCCCATATGAGAGGCTGCCAGGATAAACAACTAGATTAGCGGATCCCACTCACCAAGCATTTCAATCATACCATAATATGCCCGATATGAGTAAATACAACAAGGCATCACAACAAAACTCTACAACTCAAGTACTTTATTTAAGAGGCTCAGAAGCCATACATAACTATATTCATACAGGTGAGGGTCACATGACCCCAACACTCAAATCATACAATCATACAAGCACAAAGCGGAAGCAAAGTAGTCTGATACAGGACTCTAGAAAGAAAGAAAGCTTTTGGAGCCTTCCTATCTACAACGGCCTTCACAAGTCTTAGATCGCCACACAGGTGGCTAGCTTACTAAATCGAAGTCAACATCTACATAGAATCCGTCGGAGGGTAGTATAGTCCTCTGAAAAATATTGATTAGGCAAACATGAGTACAAAAGTACTCGGCAAGTCTTACCACAGAATCCTATCATACATGCACATTCTCAAGGAAGGTAGTGGAGTTAAATGCAGACAAGCCAGCTTTGACTCTTGGCTAAGCTATCCTCGTGACACACACTGTAAAGCATTTTTTGTCATTACGAGTCCACCATCCACCAACACAATACTCACGCAGTGGATCCTCTCTCGTCATCCCGAGAGGGCCATCCACGATACTCACACTATCTTGAGGCTTTTAGTAGTATCCATTTACTTGTCTATGAACTGATATAGGTAACCCGAAGTCCTTCTCCGTGGACACGGCTATTCGAATAGATCATATCTAACCTGCCTGGGGTATACTTCTTCACACGCTCTCACCACTTATAAATCGTTTACGACATGTACTCGGCAACCTTCAGCGGAAGCCCAGCGTGGAGTGTCGGCCCACCTACCTAAACACTCAAGTCCCTAGTCCGGGTTTATAGCCTATTCGGGTTCCATCCGCGAAGTCCGGCGAGGTTTCCCATACAGCCCCGAGCGATGTGTGCGGGGTTCCCGAGATATGCAAGCAGGCACTCGGTTTTGCAGAACCACAGTGCCTCCATAACACAACCCACCCCTAAGGTCAGCGTTAAATCACGCTGACATGCTACAAACACGAAACTACGCACAACTCCGGACTATGAGCAGGGGGTGATTAAGAAGCCAGGAGATCAATTAAGGATCCCAATGTGTGGTAGTAGCTGGTTCATGGATCCTAAACAGGATCTCGGTTCTTAAGTTAAACTTCAATGAAACAACCCACCATGTACTCCTACATGGCCTCTCATCGATACCTTTACCAAATCGTGTTCAACACTTACTCTCGAACCAACACAACCTTTCACTCGATTTCATCCACACGATGAGCAGGACACGACACAACTCTAAGCATAGCAAGCATAGCATGGTAGGAATCACAAACATGGCTCAAACAACTCCTACACATACTAGTGGGTTTCATCTGAATTCTTTGTGGCAATGCAGGTCATGCAAAGGAAGTGGGTTCAACTACCGCAACACACAGCAGTTGAATCGCGTTGTCTTAATGCAGTAAAATGAGAAGCGAAGCGAGAACATGGGTTTGTATATGAATGTTCAATGAATTGCTTGCACGATGGGCTGGGGTGAAGAGCTGCCCTTGAGATGGGTTATCGAGGTTATCTTGAGAAGAACCTATCATGAAAACACACCAAAATAAACATACAACCAATATGCAACAATATGATGCATGCTATGACATGGCAAGATGAATGTGTGTTGGTCTAATGCAAATTGGAGGGACGAGGATGATCTCATTTGAACCAAAGGTTCAAATGATGGACCATATGAGTTAGTCCTAATGGTGCAAAATCTTAATCTGGTTGATCAGCATAGTTAACTTGTTTTAACATGCATGAAACCTGTACCAATGGATAGAGTGTATTTTTCGATAATTTTTCATATATAAATCTTTGCATTTGGAGTTATAGAATAAAAGTTATAAGCATTTGAAATTTGAATTATATTACGGATTTTAGTATATAAAAATAATTCCAGAATTTGAATTAATCTTGTCGGCATGAAATTGACATGAGCGTCGAAGTCAGCAAGGTCGTCGAGTCAAAGCTGACCAGTGGGACGCATGTCAGGATTAGTTTAATTAGTTAGTTTTAATTAAAACTAATCCTAATTAGATTAGCTGGTGGGGTCCACTGTCGCCGACGGAGGTCAGCGAGGCCCAGGTGAGGTCAACTCACGGCGTCTAGCCGCCTTGCCCGAGGCCGAGCAGCCGAGCAAGTGCCTTTGCACTTTAGGCTCCAAATGGGCCTTGAGGAGCATCTGAGTAGCTAGAGGTGAGCCGCGCGGGGTTTGGTGGAATTGGTTGGGTGAGGTGGCGGAGTGGGCGCGGCAATCGAGGCGGCGACAGCTCGGCCACCGGCAGGTTAGGAGTTAGCGGCCTCGGCGAGGCTGCAGAGGTCGTGGTTAGACTCATTGGAGTGTGGTGAGTGCGATGGGCATAGTGGGTGACCAAAAGGTGGCCGGAGGCTCGTCGGCTGACAGCGCCTTGGCCGATGGGTTGGCGATCATCGACGCTTCGCTGTGGTGCAAGAAGAGGAGAGCGGAGAGGATGGAGAGGTGGCTAGGTTAGTAGTGAACCTGCGGGGAGCTTCGTCGGGGCGGGGTGGGTGATCGTCGGCGGCTGACGATGGGGATCTCAGCTGACCTTGGACTCAGGCGAGTCGAGGTAGTGGCCTCGGGGGTTCAGGAAGCGAGGGGGCTAGCTAGGGCTAGGCCCAGTGGCTGCTGTGCGGCGGGCAGCCGGACATGGTGGTGAGGTCTTGGGGCGCAGCGGGGAGCACCGGCGGCAGTGGCGTGTCGGCGATGGCGTCAGCCAGGTCGAGCCAGCGAGAGAGAGCGAGGAAGAGTGAGGTGTGCAGGGGGTTCGAGAGACGGCGTGCGAGTCGTCCCAGCGAGGTGAGGGGTGAGGCGGCTGCCAGGTCAGCGGCGCGCTAGCGCTTCTCGCCACCCCTTCTACTGCACCTTTGTGAGCCAAGCAACTCATTGGCCTTGACTCTTTGGGTGGGCAGTGAGTGGGTAGGAAATTGGCGTCGAGTAAAGGTTTTCTTTTTATCTCTATTTTATTTTGTAATCTATTTAGGGTTTTAAAAATACCAAAACACTTTCAAAATTTACCAAAATGTTCTGGTCACTAGTTGGAATATTCCCAACATGAAACATTTTAGTTTAACAATTTTGAACATAAAATATTTCCCATAATTTAAAATGCTCTTTTCAGAATTTTGTGAATTAGATTTGGAACCCTTAGGTGACCTAGAAAATGTCCACTTTCTTTGACATGGATCTTAAGCCCAAACAAAGAGGATGAGCATTTTGAAGGGCATTTGGATTCATTGAATTAAATTTTAGTAAACCCTAGTTCTTTTTAAGGAAGGGGATGTTAAGGGTTTCTTGCCTTCCCCATTTCAAATTCAGATGAAATTTAAATATGATGCACACCCTAATGCATGGTCTATACGGGATGTGACATAAACTAACCTTGGGTTTTGTCAATGATGACTTCATGTAGGTGTTGAAGATGTGGATGCTCAATGTTGATGTAGATCTTTTGGAGAAATCCTTTGGAGTGAGTTGGACTTTCAATACCTACAGGTAAGTCCACAAGGAACAAACAAGAATATCCATAGACATAGAGTGATGCACACAAAATGATGTCCATGAAAACTTTAGGTTACCTTGTCCCTTGCCTTACGAACATGAGGTTTTGTGACTCCTTGAACTAGTGCAAGATATGGAAGTTGATTGCACTTGTCCTTACGATAATGATATGAGTGAAAAATGTTGGCGGAGTCACCCTCAAGAACTCTATAGTTCTTATTCTTACGGATCCACATCATCTTGATGGGAATCCTTGGTGTAATAGTTATGCTTGATGAAGTAGAACTTGACATAGTCTTGGGAACCCACTTGACCAGGGCCTTAGGTGCTTCTTCAAATGCATCAATCTCCTCTTGAAGCTTGTCCTTGCCCTTGTTCTTGTGGTCTTGTGGTGGAAGATCATCTTGTGCTTGTGTTCCCTTGAAGAAGGTAGGATCATACTTCTCTTGTTGAGGAACAAACTTAGTCTTGGGGTGATCTTCTTCCACTCAACTCCATTGGCATTGAACTTTCTCTCAAAACCAACACCTTGATTCTTCGGTGCCTTCCTTGCTTGCGTACAATTTCCTCAAATTGCTTACTCCGGCAAGGCTCTTGTATACACCTTTCTCTATAATTCCCTCAATAAGCTGTTTTCTTGCTCAAGTGTAACTTGGCTAAGAGAATCATTAGTGGAATCAAGAGAGCTACTAGAAGCAACAATATTGGATTTAGCATTGTTATTGTTACTACTAGAATAAGAATCTTTCTTGTTCTTGTTGCTAGACTTGACTTGAGGCATGTAAGTAGATAGAGTAAGCGGCAGCAATATAAGAAGAACCTTTCTTCGGAGATCATCATTGATCGCTTTTAGGAACTCATGCTCTTGCTCAAGATTGAGCTTTTCAAGCGTAACTTCTCATGAGGCCTTAAAGTTCTTGATGATCTTGAAGATAGTTTTCATGAGCTAACTTAAGAGTGTTTAGTTCTTTAGTTAGGTGCTCAATCTTCTCCTTATCATTGTGATTCGTTTCATCTTGATTAGCATGATTAATTGATGTTTCATCATAGTATTCATCACTAGAGTTGTCAATAAGTAAATCATCATCGCCTAGTAAGTCATCTTCATCACTATTAAAATCAACATACTCGGTGTGTTACCTTAGGACCTTTGGCCATGAAGCATCTTCCAATTCCTTCATTTGGTGATTCAAATATGTCGTAGGAGTTGGTTGACACAAGTGCTAAACAGCAACACCTTCATCTTGAGTGTATTGGTCGGAGTGATAGCTTCTCTCGGAGTGATTGTCGAGTGGGCGGATACCCATTCACCAACATGATCTTGATGTCTTCGTTTTGTGTAGCTCTTTGATGACTTGTCCTTCCTTTAGAATCCTTGCTTCTCCGTTGAGGTCTTCGTTCATAAGATCATCTCTACTCCTCTCTCTGGTGGTGATTCTTCTCTTCTACTTCTTCTCTTGGGAAAATCTTCTTCTTCGTGGTAGGGTGCCGTACACTCATTGGAATAGTGTCGGGTCTCCCCAATTAGCAATTTGCTCTCGACTAGAAGATCTTTTGTCATTGTAGGACCTTGACTTGGAGCTTCTTTCTTTGCTTCTACTCTTGTAGAATTTGTTGAAGTTCTTCACCATTAAGCTCAATTCTTCATTGAAGGTTTGTTTCTCACTTGATGATGTGGGGGCTTCACATGAGGCTTTAAGCACCACTTGACTTGTTGTGAAGTTCCTCCTTATCCTTGAGTGACATCTCATGAGCAACAATTCTTCCAATGACTTCCGTTAACTTGAAATCTTTGTAATTTGGCATCATTTGGATCAATGTACTGCGGTATCATATTTTCCATCCAATGCTCTTAGGATCTTCTTGATGATGAATCATCCGGTCATTTCTTCACTTCCTAAGCCGAACAATCTCATTTGTGATAAGAACAAGCCTAGAGTACATTTCAGCGACACCTTCACCATCCTTCATTTGAACTTGTCAAGCTGACTTTGGAGCACATCCAACTTGGATTCCTTGTGGTCGGTACCTTCATGCATATCAATCAAAGTATCCCAAATTTCCTTTGCATTCTCAAGATGGCTGATTTTGTTGAATTCTTGAGGCACAAGCCATTGAAGAGGATATCACAAGCTTGGCGTTGTATTGCAACATCTTCAACTCTTCCGCACTAGCTTCACAGTTCGGTTCTCTCCCATCAAAAATTCACCTTGCAAGCCAATACACAATAGCCCAAGCAGGCGGGGTTATGTCAGAGAATATGCATTTTCATCTTATGCTTCCAACTAGCAAAATTAGTGCCATCAAAGTAAGGACCTCTCGGTGATAATTTCCCTCGCTAGAAATATACTCTCTAGGTTGTGAAACCAAGGCTATGACCACCAAAAGATGGAAATCAAAGCAAATGGAGACCAAGGCTCGATACCACTTGTAGGACCTTGAAGTATGTCTAGGCAGGGGTGATTAGACTACTTGACCAATTAAAACTTATCCTTTTCCCAATTTTAGACTTTGGCAGATTTTAGCTATCTTTAAGCAAGTCAAGCAATCTTCACGCAATCAAGCAAGCATGCAAAGAGTATATAGGCAGCGGAAAATAAAGCATGCAACTTGCAAGAATGTAAAGGGAAGGGTTTGGAGGTTTCAAGCGCAATTGGAGACATGGATGTTTTTTACGTGGTTACGATAGGTGGTGCTATCATACACCACGTTGATGGAACTTCAACACACCAAGGAGTAGCAGTTTCTGTGAGTCCACGGAGGCTCCACCCAAGTGTCCACGAAGAAACAACCTTGTCTATCCCACCATGGCCGTCTCCCGAAGGACTTGCCTCTCTAGCGGTAGATCTTCACGAGTAGCGATCTCCTTGCCCTTACAAACTCCTTGGTTCAACTCCACAATCTTGTCGAGGCTCCCAAGTGACACCTAGCCAATCTAGACACCACTCTCCAAGAAGTAACAAATGGTGTGTTGATGATGAACTCCTTGCTCTTGTGCTTCAAATGATAGTCTCCCCAACACTCAACTCTCTCTCACAGGATTTGGATTTGGTGGAAAGAAGATTTGAGTGGAAGCAACTTGGGAAGGCTAGAGATCAAGATTCATATGGTTGAATGGAATATCTTGGCCTCAACACATGAGTAGGTGGTTCTCTCTCGAGGCTAGGCAAGTTGGAAGTGTAGGTTTGTTCGATGGCTCTCTCCACGAATGAAGAGGAGGTGGAGGGTATATAGCCTCCACAAAATCTAACGTTATACACAATTTAACAAACTCGGTGGGACGAATCATAAAACTCGGTCGGACGATTGATAAACTCTCTTTGGTTAGGGTTTTCGGTTGGGTCGACATGCAACTCGGTAGGACCGATATGGTTAGGGTTAGGGCATAACGTAATCTCGGTGAGACCGATTACACAAACTCGGTGAGACCGAATTTGGTAATTAGCTAACGGAGAGTTGGTTAGAGTTAAGCTTCGGTGGGACGATTAAGCTCTTTCGGTGAGACCGAAGCGTTAAGAAAGAAGCAGAGAGTTTGCATTGCAATCTCGGTGGGACCGATCGCTCCGCCAGTTAGACCGAAGCGTTCTGAAGAAGCGAGAGATATTACAATCCCATCTCGGTGAGACAGAGATCCCTATCAGTGAGACCGATTTGCCTAGGGTTTGTGGCGATGGCTATGACATTTGAACTTCGGTGGCGCTGGATAGAAAGAATCGGTGGGGCGAGTTTGACTTTAGGTTTAGGTCATATGTGGATGTGAGAGAAAGTAGTTGAGGTCTTGGAGCAAATCACTAAGCACATGAAGCAAGAGGCTCATTAAGCAACACCTCATCCCTCCTTGATAGTATTGGCTTTTCCTATAGACTCAATGTGATCTTGGATCACTAAAATGTAAAATGTAAGTCTTGAGCTTTTGAGCTTGAGCCAATCCTTTGTCCTTGATATTTTGAGGATCCACTTTCATCATCTATGCCATGCCATTCATTGAGCTTTCCTGAAATATTTGTCTTGGAATAGCATTAGCTCAATGAGCTATATGTTGTTATGAATTACCAAAACCACCTAGGGATAGTTGCACTTTCAGATTTTCTCAAAGTTTTTCAAACACACAAGAAGAAAGTGAGAAAATAAATCTAGCATGGATAATACAATGAAAAGTGTGAACATTGACAATTTGGAATGAAATGTGTGAACATGAATGTAATGTTGGGGGAAATATGTACTCCCCAAGCTTGGGCTTTTGGCTAGCTTGGTAATCACCATCCACAGCTGCATAGTAGTCAAGTGGTAGCTAACGGAGGCTCTTGGTGCAACCTCCTCGACTTGTCGAGCAGCCGACCTTAGCATTGTGTGGCGTAGGCCTCGCTCTCTAAAACACAATATCTTCCTTTCTTGAAAATCAAAGAGAGCAGGTGCAGCATAAAAAGTATGCCCAATGGATTCTTTATTGAACCGTGGGGTTATAAGTATAATCATCGATGTTGACCTTAAGGAACTTATGGCGCTTCATTGCCTCAAAGTCTAAATCTTTTGAGTAGGTAGGGTAGGGTCATTATGCAAAGGTGATGCTCTCGGTTCCTTTGCCACACATGAAACATAAATCCACCATAAAATATCCACTACTAGCATTGTGTTGCAATCTGCGTCCAACAATCGCTCCAAGGTTATAACATTTAATACCGATGAGGCGGTGTGTGATGAGAGCTCAAGTCGAGGAGCACATAGTGTACTACAGTCTTGTTTTCCTATGATGCTTTACCATTAAGCGATTACAAAGTATTGAATTGATGGGAAATAACTACTTTTATTCTACCTGTGTCACTCCTCTTGTCCTCACCATAACAAAGATTAATTAAGAATGACTCATACTCGAGATCTAGATAAGCAAGTCCAGTGAACCCGAAAATGGAATTTTACACATACTTCTAAACACCGTCTAGAGGCATGATAATTGGATGGTCATAAAGTTTAAGCGAAACTCTAGACTCATGAGGATGGAATCTAAATTCTTTAGTGAGCGTTTACGTGAGGCTGAGATGCTAGATGCACTTATCTTCAATGTAGGGACCAAGCTCGGCATTGTGAACATATTGCTCAACTTCGCGTTAATACCTACACTCACCATAAAATTGCTGCCACGGCCATAGTTAGGATTTGATAGCTGCTTCCCATATTGTCATGGTTTTGTCACGGCGAGATGTCCTCTTGAAAGGACTTCGATCGCGGAGCCATCGCTTCTGGAGTTAACTTGAAGGGGTTCGTCGGACAAGGGACACGGAGTTATACTAGTTGGCCCTTGATGAAAGTAAAAGCCTACGTCTAGTTTGTGATGGGATTATTGGGTTTCGATGACCGAGGGAGGCGAATCGCTTTTCACGGATCTCGAGTTATTGTTGTCTGTCACTGAACATGGCCATGAATTAATCCCTTTATTGAAGGAAATATGCCTAGAGGCAATAATAATGTTATTATTTATTTCCTTATATCATGATAAATGTTTATTATTCATGCTAGAATTGTATTAAGGAAACATAATACATGTGTGAATACATAAACCTACAAAGTGTCACTAGTATGCCTCTACTTGACTAGCTCGTTAATCAAAGATGGTTATGTTTCCTAACCATGAACAAGGAGTTGTTATTTGATTAAGGATCACATCATTAGTTGAATGATCGATTGACATGACCCATTCCATTAGCATAGCTTTTGATCGTATAGTTTGTTGCTAGTGCTTTTCTTCATGACTTATACATGTTCCTATGACTATGAGATTATGCAACTCCCGTTTGCCGAGGAACACTTTGGGTGCTACCAAGCGTCTGGCATATTGGGTGATTATAAAGGTACATTACAGGTGTCTCCGAAGGTACATGTTGGGTTGGCATATTTGAGATTAGGATTTGTCACTCCGATTATGGGGAGAGGTATCTGGGCCCTCTCGGTAATGCACATCACATAAGCCTTGCAAGCATTGCAACTAAATGTGTTAGTTGTGAGATGATGTATTCTGGAGCGAGAAAAGACTTGCCGATAGCGAGATTGAACTAGGTATTGGATCTGACCGGCGATGAATCTCGGGCAAATAACTATACCGATGACAAAGGAACAACGTATGTTGTTATCTTGATCGACCGATAAAGATCTTACGTAGAATATGTAGGAACCAATATGGGCATCAGGTCCGCTATTGGTTATTGACCGAAGAGGTGTCTCGGTCATGTCTACATAGTTCTCGAACCGTAGAAATCCATACGCAAACGTTTGATGGCGGTTATTATGAGTTTATATGATATTGATGTACGAAGGTTGTTGAGTCCGGATGAGATCACGGACATGCGAGAGTCTCGAAATGGTCGAGACATAAAGATTGATATATTGGAAGCCTATGTTTGGACTCGGAATCACTCCGGGTGAAATGGGAATTTTTAGAGATGCAGGAAGTTACGGAACCTCCGGGAGTCAATGGGCCTTGATGGGCCTTAGTGGAAAGGAAAGGGGCCCAAGTGCTGGCGCCTTCCCCTTCCCTAGTCCTATTAGGACTAGGAGAAGGGGTGGCGCCTCTCTCCCTTCCCTTGGCCAATCCTAGTTGGACTAGGATTGGGGGAGAATCCTACTCGGTGGGAGTAGGACTCGGCGCAGCCCTTGGTGGCCGGCCAGCCCCTCCCTTCCTCCTTTATATCTCAGGCGGAGGGCACCCATGAGACACAAGTTGATCATTGAGATCGTTCCTTAGCCGTGTCGGTGCCCCTTCCACCAAACTACACCTCGAATATACCGTTGCGGACTTAGGTAAAACCTGCGCGGTGGAACATCAACATCGTCACGCCGTCGTCTTGTGAAACTCTCCCTCAACACTCGGCTGGATCGGAGTTGAGGGGCGTCATCGAGCTGAGCGTGTGCTGAGAACTTCGGAGGTGCGTCGTTCGGTACTTGGATCGGTTGGATCGGGAAGAAATGCGACTACTTCCTCTCGTTGCGTCAGCGCTTCCGTTCTGGTCTATGAGAGTGCGTGACAACACTCTCATCTCGTTGCTATGCATCACCATGGTCTTAGCATGATCGTAGGAAAATTTTTGAAATTACTCGTTCTAACAGTGGTATCGAGCCTGGTTTTATGCGTTGATGTCATATGCACGAGTAGAACACAAGTGAGTTGTGGGCGATACAAGTCATACTACCTGACATGTCATACTTTGGTTCAGCGGTATTGTGAGATGAGCGGCCCGGACCGACATTACGATGCAGCGTCTTACGAGACTGGTTTTCACGCTGTGAGCACTTTCGTTGCTTAAAGGTGGTGGCGGTGTCTGTCTCTCTCACTTTAGTTGAACAAGTGTAGCTCGCCCGGTCCTTGAGAAGGTTAAGCAGTCTATTTGTGAAATATCGTTGTGGTTTTGATCGTGGTAAAACGGTTCTTGCTCAGCCCGTAGCAGCCACGTAAAACTTGCAACAACAAAGTAGAGGCGTCTAACTTGTTTTTGCGGGCATGTTGTGATGTGATATGGTCAAGGCGTGATGCTATATTTTATTGTATGAGATGATCATGTTTTGTAACGAGTTATCGGCTTGGCTGGCGAGAGCCATATGGTTAATAAGCTTTATTGTATGAAATGCAAGCGCCATGTAATTGCTTTACTTTATCACTAAGGAGTAGCGATAGTCGTAGAAGCAATAGTTGGCGAGGCGACAACGATACTACGATGGAGATCAAGGTGTCGCGCGGTGGCGATGGTGATCATGGCGGTGCTTGAGATGGAGATCACAAGCACAAAATGATGATGGCCATATCATATCACTTATATTGATTGCATGTGATGTTAATCCTTTATGCATCTTATCTTGCTTTGATTGGCGGTAGCATTATAAGATGATCCTTACTAAATTATCAAGTGTTCTCCACGAGTATGCACCGTTGCGAAAGTTCTTCGTCTTTGAGACACCCGTGATGATCGGGTGTGATAGGCTCTACGTTCAAATACAGCGGGTGCAAAAAATTTGCACTGCGGAATACTCAGGTTATACTTGGCGAGCTATGCATATAAGATATGACCTCGGAACACGGAGACCGAAAGGTCGGCGTGAATCATATAGTAGATATGATCAACATATTGATGTTCACCATTGAAACTACTCCATCACACGTGATGATCGGTCATGGTGTAGTTGATATGGATCACGCAATCACTTAGAGAATTGGAGGGATATTTTTTCTAAGTGGGAGTTCTTAAGTAATATGATTAATTGAACTTAAATTTATCATGAACTTAGTACTGATAGTATCTTGCTTGTCTATGATGTGTAGATAGATGGCTCGTCTTTGTTGTTAGTTGAATTTTAATCGTTCCTTGAAAGCAAAGTTGAAAGATGATGGCAGCAAATACGGACTGGGTCCGTAACGAGGATTATCCTTATTGCTGCCGAAAGAAATACGTCTGGAAGCACCGTTAGGTGCAGGGCTGAATGCAAGGAATGCGCGAAGTTATGAGCGTCACAGCAAAGCAAAGCTGATGACTACTCTATAGTTCGATGTGCCATGCTACGGCTTAGAACCGGGACTTCAACGTCGTTTTGAACACCATGGGGCATATGAGATGTTCCGGAGTTGAAGTTAATATTCAAGCGAATGCCGGATTGAGAGATATGAAGTCTCCAACAAGTTCTATAGCTGTAAGATGGAGGAGAAGCAGTTACATCGGTGAGCATATACTCGAATATGCAGATATAACAATCACTTGATTCAAGCGGGAGTTAATCTTCCGGATGATTGCGTCATTGACGAAATTCTCAATCACTGCCACCAAGCTACAAAGCTTCGTGATGAACTATAATATGCAAGGATGACCAAAACAATGCGAGCTCTTGGCGATCTTTGAAAGCCGCGGAGGTAGAAATCAAAAGGAGCATCAAGTGTTGATGGTTAACAAAACCACTAGTTTCAAGAAAAAGGGCAAAGGAAAGAAAAGGAAACTTCAAAAGAAGCGGCAAGCAAGTTCTGATCAAGAGAAGAAACCCAAGTCGGTCCTAAGCACTGGCTGAGGTGCTTCTATTACAAGCAGGCTGGTCCTTTGGAAGCGGAACTGCCCCAAGTATTTGGCGGATAAGAAGGATGGCAAGGTTAACAAAGGTATATGTGATATACATGTTATTGATGTGTACCTTACTAATACTCATGATAGCACACTGGTATTTAATCTTTGGTTACATTGCTAATATTTGCAACTCGAAGCAGGGGCTACGGATTAGCGAAGATTGGCTAAGGCGAGGTGACAATGCGGCGTGGAAATGGTTCCAAAGTCGATGTGATCGCGATTGACGCGCTACCTCTACATCTACCTTGGGATTAGTATTAGACCTAAATAATTGTTATTTAGTACCAGCGTTGAGCATGAACATTATATCTGGATCTTGTTTGATGCGAGGCGGTTATTCATTAAATCGAGAGAATAATGGTTGTTCTATTTATATGAATAATATCTTTTATGGTCATGCACCATTGAAGAATGGTTTGTTTTACTTAATCTTGATAGTAGTGATACACATATTCATAATGTTGAAACCAAAGATGCAGAGTTGATAATGATGGTGCAACTTATTTGTAGCACTTGCCGTTTAGGTCATATCGATTGTAAGCGCATGAAGAAACTCCATCTTGATGGACTTTTGGAGTCCTTGATTATGAATCACTTGGCACTTCGAACCGTGCCTTATGGGCAAGATGACTAAAACACCGTTCTCGGAACTATGGAGAAACAGCAGTTTATTGGAAATCATACATCTTGATGTATGTGGTCCAATGAATGTTGAGGCTAAATGGCGGATATCGTTATTTTCTCACCTTCACAGAGATGATTTGAGCAGATATGGGTATATCTACTTAATGAAACACAAATCTGAAACATTTGAAAAGTTCAAAGAATTTCAGAGTGAAGTGGAAAATCATCGTAACAAGAAAATAAAGTTTCTGATCGATCGTGGAGGAGAATATTTGAGATTCTGAGTTTGGCCTACATTTGAAACAATGCGGAATAGTTTACAACCATACTGGAACACCACAACGTAATGGTGTGTCGAGCGTAATGTACTTTATTAGATATGGTGCGATCTATGATGTCTCTTCTTGATTTACCGCTATCGTTTTGGGGTTATGCTTTAGAGGCGGCTACATTCACTTTAAATAGGGCACCATCTAAATCCGTTGAGGCGCCTTATGAGCTGTGGTTTGGCAAGAAACCAAAGTTGTCGTTTCTGAAAGTTTGGGGCTGCGATGCTTATGTGAAAAAGCTTCAACCTGATAGCTCGAACCCAAATCGTGAAATGTGTCTTCATAGGATACCCAAAGGAGACGATTGGGTACACCTTCTATCACAGATCCGAAGGCAAGATTTTTTGTTGCTAAATTGGAAACTTTTTGGAGAAAGAGTTTCTCACGAAAGAAGTGAGTGGGAGGAAAGTAGAACTTGATGAGATAAGCTGTATCTACTCCTTATTGAGAAGTAGTACATCACGAGAAACAGTTTATGACACCTACACCAAATAGGGAGGAAGCTAATGATGATGATCATGAAACTTGAGATCAAGTTTCTCTGAACTTAGTAGATCAACGAGCAAGATCCGCTTTTGAGTGATACGGTAATCCTATTTTGGAAGTCATATTCTTTGGAACATGATGAACCTATGAACTATGAAGAAGCGATGGTGAGCCAGTTCCACAAAATGGCTTGAGGCCATGAAATCGAGATGGGATCCATGTATGAGAACAAAGTGTGGACTTTGGTTGACTTGCCCGATGATCGGCAAGCAATTGAGAATAAATGGATCTTCAAGAAGAAGTGGCGCTGATGGTAATATTCTTTGTCTATAAAGCTCGACTTGTTGCAAAGGTTTTCGACAAGTTCAAGGGATTGACTACGATGAGACCTTCTCACCCGTAGCGATGCTTAAATCCGTCCGAATCATGTTAGCAATTACGCATTTTATGATTATGAAATTTGGCAAATGGATGTTAAAACTGCATTCTGAATGGATTTACGGAAGAAGAGTTGTATATGATGCAACGAGAAGGTTTGTCGATCAAAGGAGCTAACAAAGTGTGCAAGCTCAGCGATCCATTTATGGACTGGTGCAAGCCTCTCGGAGTTGGAATAAACGTTTTGATAGTGTGATCAAAGCATTTGGTTTTATCAGACTTTTGGAAGCTTTGTATTTACAAGAAAGTGAGTGGGAGCTATGTAGCATTTCGATATTATATGTGGATGACATATTATTGATCGGAAATGATATAGAATTCTGGATAGCATAAAGGGATACTTGAATAAGAGTTTTTCGATGAAAGACCTCGGTGAAGCTGCTTACATATTGGGCATTAAGATCTATAGAGATAGATCAAGGCGCTTAATAGGACTTTCACAAAGCACATACCTTGATAAAGTTTTGAAAAAGTTCAAAATGGATCGAGGAAAGAAAGGGTTCTTGCCGGTATTACAAGGTGTGAAGTTGAGTAAGACTCAATGCCCGACCACATGAGAAGATAGAGAAAATGAAAGATGTTCCTATGCTTCAGCCATAGGCTCTATCATGTATGCAATCTTTGTGTACCAGACCTGATGTGTGCCTTCTTTGTAAGTTTAGCGGCAGGTACCAAAGTAATCGAGTGGATCCTTTGGACAGCGGTCAAGAACATCCTTAAGTACTTGAGAAGAACTAAGGATATGTTTCTCATTATGGCGGTGACAAAAGCTAAATAAATGTGCAGTTCGTCGATGCAAGCTTTGACACTGATCCGGACGATTCTAAATACATAAGCGGATCGTATTTACATTAAGCGGTGGAGCTGTCGGTTGGTGCGATTTCCAAACAAAGCGTCGTTGCGGGATCTACATGTGAAGCTGAGTACATAGCTTTGCTTGGAAGCAGACTAATGAAGATGCGGATGAAGGAGTTCATAACCGATCTAGGTGTTGTACCTAGTGTATCGGGTCCAATGAAAATCTTTTGTGACAATCTTGGGTGCAATTGCCTTGGCAAAGGAATCCAGATTTCACAAAAGACAAAACACATCAAAAGGCGCTTCAACTCCATCCGGGATTTGGTCCGGTGGGAGACATAGAGATATACAAAGATACATACGGATCTGAATATTTGCAGACCCGTTGACTAA
>JAHIAM010012200.1:0-17371 GCA_021605205.1 Aegilops longissima
GAATCTCGGGCAAGTAACATACCGATGACAAAGGGAACAACGTATGTTGTTATGCGGTCGACCGATAAAGATCTTCGTAGAATATGTAGGAACCAATATGGGCATCCAGGTCCGCTATTGGTTATTGACGGAGAGGTGTCTCGGTCATGTCTACATAGTTCTCGAACCCGTAGAGTCCTTGCAACAACGTTTCGATGGCGGTTACTATGAGTTTTATGATGTTGATGTACGAAGGTTGTTGAGTCCGGATGAGATCACGGACATGACGAGGAGTCTCGAAATGGTCGAGACATAAAGATTGATATATTGGAAGCCTATGTTTGGACTCGGAATCACTCCGGGTGAAATTGGGAATTTCTAGAGATGCAGAGTTACGGAACCTCCGAAGTCAATGGGCCTTGATGGGCCTTAGTGGGAAAGAGAAAGGGGCCCTATAGCTGGCGCAGCCTTCCCCCTTCCTAGTCCTATTAGGATTAGGAGAAGGGGTGGCTCTCTCTCTCTCCCTTGGTCAAACCCTAGTTGGACTAGGATTTGGGGGAATCCTACTCCTAGTAGGAGTAGGACACCTGATGCGCCTCCCTCCTGGCGGCCAGCCTCCCTTCCCTCCTTTATATCTGAGGGGCAGGGGCACCCATGACACACAAGTTGATCGATTAGATCGTTCCTTAGCCGTGTGCGGTGCCCCTTCCACCAGTTACACCTCGATCATACCGTGGCGGAGCTTAAGTGAAACCTGCGTCGGTGGAACATCATCATCGTCCTGCGCGTCGTCTTGTGAAACTCTCCCTCAACACTCGGCTGGATCGGAGTTCGAGGGGCGTCATCGAGCTGAGCGTGTGCAGAACTCGGAGGTGCCGTCGTTCGGTACTTGGATCGGTTGGATCGGGAAGAAATGCGACTACATCAACGCGTTGTTATAGCGCTTCCGCTTTCGGTCTCACGAGTGCGTGGGCGGATACTCTATCCTCTCGTTGCTATGCCATCACCATGGTCTTGCGTGATCGTAGGAAAATTTTGAAATTACTCGTTCCCCAGCGGTGGCATCGAGCCTGGTTTTATGCGTTGATGTCATATGCGAGTAGAACACAAGTGAGTTGTGGGCGATACAAGTCATACTACCTACCAGCATGTCATACTTTGGTTCAGCGGTATTGTGAGATGAAGCGGCCGGACCGACATTACAGCGTGCGCTTCTGCGAGACTGGTTTCACCGCTGTGAGCACTCGTTGCTTAAAGGTGGTGGCGGGTGTCTGTCTCTCTCACTTTAGTTGAACCGAGTGTAGCTCGCCGGTCCTTGAGAAGGTTAAAGCGGAGTCTATTTTGTGAAATATCGTTGTGGTTTTGATGCGTGGTAAAGCGGTTCTTGCTCAGCCCGTAGCAGCCACGTAAAACTTGCAACAACAAAGTAGAGGGCGTCTAACTTGTTTTGCAGGGCATGTTGTGATGTGATATGGTCAAGACATGATGCTATATTTTATTGTATGAGATGATCATGTTTTGTAACGAGTTATCGACATGGCTGGCAGGAGCCATATGGTTGTCGCTTTATTGTATGAGATGCAAGCGCCATGTAATTGCTTTACTTTATCACTAAGGAGTAGCGATAGTCGTAGAAGCAATAGTTGGCGAGGCGACAACGATGCTACGATGGAGATCAAGGTGTCGCGCGGTGGCGATGGTGATCATGGCGGTGCTTTGGAGATGGAATCACAAGCACAAGATGATGATGGCCATATCATATCACTTATATTGATTGCATGTGATGTTAATCCTTTATGCATCTTATTTTGCTTTGATTGCGGTAGCATTATAAGATGATCCCTTACTAAATTATCAAGTGTTCTCCACGAGTATGCACCGTTGCGAAAGTTCTTCGTCTTTGAGACACCACGTGATGATCGGGTGTGATAGGCTCTACGTTCAAATACAGCGGGTGCAAAACAGTTGCACCGCGGAATACTCAGGTTATACTTGACGAGCTATGCATATAAGATATGACCTCGGAACACGGAGACCGAAAGGTCGGCGTGAATCATATAGTAGATATGATCAACATATTGATGTTCACCATTGAAACTACTCCATCACGTGATGATCGGTCATGGTGTAGTTGAAATGGATCACGCAATCACTTAGAAAATTGGAGGATATTTTTCTAAGTGGGAGTTCTTAAGTAATATGATTAATTGAACTTAAATTTATCATGAACTTAGTACTGATAGTATCTTGCTTGTCTATGATGTGTAGATAGATGGCTCGTCTGTTGTTCGTTGAATTTTAATGCGTTCCTTGAGAAAGCAAAGTTGAAAGATGATGGCAGCAATTACGGACTGGGTCCGTAACTTGAGGATTATCCTTATTGCTGCACGGAAGAATTACGTCTGGAAGCACCGTTAGGTGCCAGGCCTGAATGCAAGGGCTGCGCGAGAAGTTGTGAGCGTCTGGCAAAGCAAAGCTGATGACTACTCTATAGTTCGAGTGTGCCATGCTACGGCTTAGAACCGGGACTTCAACGTCGTTTTGAACACCATGGAGCATATGAGATGTTCCAGGAGTTGAAGTTAATATTCAGCGAATGCGGATTGAGAGATATGAAGTCTCCAATAAGTTCTATAGCTGTAAGATGGAGGAGAATGGTTACATCGGTGAGCATATACTCGGAATGTGCGGATATAACAATCACTTGATTCAACTGGGAGTTAATCTTCCGGATGATTGCGTCATTGACAGAATTCTCCAATCACTGCCACCAAGCTACAAGAGCTTCGTGATGAACTATAATATGCAAGGATGACCAAAACTATGCGAGCTCTTAGCGATCTTTGAAAGCGCGGAGGTAGAAATCAAAAGGAGCATCAAGTGTTGATGGTTAACAAAACCACTAGTTTCAAGAAAAGGGCAAAGGAAAGAAAAGGAAACTTCAAAAGAGCAGCAAGCAAGTTGCTGATCAAGAGAAAAACCAAGTCTGGTCCTAAGCTGAAACTGGCGAGTGCTTCTATTGCAAGCAGGCTGGTCCTTTGGAGCGGAACTGCCCCAAGTATTTGGCGGATAAGAAGGATGGCAAGGTTAACAAAGGTATATGTGATATACTTGTTATTGATGTGTACCTTACTAATACTCGCGATAGCTTTTGGGTATTTGATCTGGTTACATTGCTAATATTTGCAACTTCGAAGCAGGGGCTCTGGATTAGCGAAGATTGGCTAAGGGCGAGGTGACGATCTGGCGTGGAAATGGTTCCAAAGTCGATGTGATCGCGATCGTACGCTACCTCTACATCTACCTTGGGATTAGTATTAGACCTAAATAATTGTTATTTAGTACCATCGTTGAGCATGAACATTATATCTGGATCTTGTTTGATGCGAGGCGGTTATTCATTAAATCAGAGAATAATGGTTGTTCTATTTATATGAATAATATCTTTTATGGTCATGCACCATTGAAGAATGGTTTGTTTTACTCAATCTTGATAGTAGTGATACACATATTCATAATGTTGAAACCAAAAGATGCAGAGTTGATAATGATGGTGCAACTTATTTGTGGCTTTGCCGTTTAGGTCATATCGGTGTAAAGCGCATGAAGAAACTCCATCTGATGGACTTTTGGAGTCACTTGATTATGAATCACTTGGCACTTGCGAACCGTGCCTTATGGGCAAGATGACTAAAACACCGTTCTCGGAACTATGGAAAACAACAGATTTATTGGAAATCATACATCTTGATGTATGTGGTCCAATGAATGTTGAGGCTAAATGGCGGATATCGTTATTTTCTCACCTTCACAGATGATTTGAGCAGATATGGGTATATCTACTTAATGAAACACAAGTCTGAAACATTTGAAAAGTTCAAAGAATTTCAGAGTGAAGTGGAAAATCATCGTAACAAGAAAATAAAGTTTCTCTGATCTGATCGTGGAGGAGAATATTTGAGTTCTGAGTTTGGCCTACATTTGAAACAATGCGGAATAGTTTGCAACCATACACAGGAACACCACAGCGTAATGGTGTGTCGAGCGTCGTGTCGTACTTTATTAGATATGGTGCGATCTATGATGTCTCTTACTGATTTACCGCTATCGTTTTGGGGTTATGCTTTAGAGGCGGCTGCATTCACTTTAAATAGGGCACCATCTAAATCCGTTGAGGCGGCGCCTTATGAACTGTGGTTTGGCAAGAAACCAAAGTTGTCGTTTTTGAAAGTTTGGGGCTGCGATGCTTATGTGAAAAAGCTTCAACCTGATAAGCTCGAACCCAAATCGAATGTGTCTTCATAGGATACCCAAAGGAGACAGTTGGGTACACCTTCTATCACAGATCCGAAGGCAAGATTTTTGTTGCTAAATTGGAAACTTTTTGGAGAAAGAGTTTCTCACGAAAGAAGTGAGTGGGAGGAAAGTAGAACTTGATGAGATAACTGTATCTACTCCCTTATTGAAGTAGTACATCACGAGAAAACAGTTTACGTGACACCTACACCAAATAGGGAGGAAGCTAATGATGATGATCATGAAACTTGGATCAAGTTTCTCTAGAACTTCGTAGATCAACGAGAACAAGATCCGCTTTTGAGTGATGCGGTAATCCTGTTTTGGAAGTCATATTCTTGGAACATGATGAACCTACGAACTATGAAGAAGCGATGGTGAGCCAGATTCCACAAAATGGCTTGAGGCCATGAAATCTGAGATGGGATCCATGTATGAGAACAAAGTGTGGACTTTGGTTGACTTGCCGATGATCGGCAAGCAATTGAGAATAAATGGATCTTCAAGAAGAAGGCGCGGTGGCGGTAATATTACATCTATAAAGCTCGACTTGTTGCAAAGGTTTTCGACAAGTTCAAGGGATTGACTACGATGAGACCTTCTCACCCGTGGCGATGCTTAAGTCCGTCCGAATCATGTTAGCAATTGCGCATTTATGATTATGAAATTTGGCAAATGGATGTTAAAACTGCATTCTGAATGGATTTACGGAAGAAGAGTTGTATATGATGCAACAGAAGGTTTTGTCGATCAAAGGGAGCTAACAAAGTGTGCAAGCTCAGCGATCCATTTATGGACTGGTGCAAGCCTCTCGGAGTTGGAATAAGCGTTTTGATAGTGTGATCAAAGCATTTGGGTTTATCTGAGACTTTTGGAGAAGCTTTGTATTTACAAGAAAGTGAGTGGGAGCTCTGTAGCATTTCGATATTATATGTGGATGACATATTATTGATCGGAAATGATATAGAATTCTAGATAGCATAAAGGGATACTTGAATAAAAGTTTTTCGATGAAAGACCTCGGTGAAGCTGCTTACATATTGGGCATTAAGATCTATAGAGATAGATCAAGGCGCTTAATAGGACTTTCACAAAGCACATACCTTGATAAAGTTTTGAAAAAGTTCAAAATGGATCGAGGCAAAGAAAGGGTTCTTGCGGTATTACAAGGTGTGAAGTTGAGTAAGACTCAATGCCCGACCACATGAAGATAGAGAAAATGAAAGATGTTCCTATGCTTCAGCCATAGGCTCTATCATGTATGCAATCTTGTGTACCAGACCTGATGTGTGCCTTCTTTGTAAGTTTAGCGGCAGGTACCAAAGTAATCCGAGGTGGATCCTTTGGACAGCGGTCAAGAACATCCTTAAGTACTTGAGAAGAACTAAGGATATGTTTCTCATTTATAAGCGGTGACAAAGAGCTCGTAAATGGCAGTTACGTCGATGCAAGCTTTGACACTGATCGAGACGATTCTAAATCGCAAACCGGATCGTATTTACATTAAGCGGTGGAGCTGTCGGTTGGTGCAGTTCCAAACAAAGCGTTGCGGGATCTACATGTGAAGCTGAGTACATAGCTGCTTGGAAGCAGCTAATGAAGAGTCTGGATGAAGGAGTTCATAACCGATCTAGGTGTTGTACCTAGTGTATCGGGTCCAATGAAAATCTTTGTGACAATCTTGGTGCAATTGCCTTGGCAAAGGAATCCAGATTTCACAAGAGAACCAAGCACATCAAAGGCGCTTCAACTCCATCCGGTTTGGTCAGGTGGGAGACATAGAGATATGCAAGATACATACGGATCTGAATGTTGCAGACCGTTGACTAAGCCTCTTCCACGAGCAAAACATGATCAGCACCAAGACTCCATGGGTGTGAGAATCATTCTTGTGTAATCTAGATTATTGACTCTAGTGCAAGTGGGAGACTGAAGGAAATATGCCCTAGAGGCAATAATAAAAGTTATTATTTATTTCCTTATATCATGATAAATGTTTATTATTCATGCTAGAATTGTATTAACGGAAACATAATACATGTGTGAATACATAAACCTCTGAGTGTCACTAGTATGCCTCTACTTGACTAGCTCGTTAATCAAAGATGGTTATGTTTCCTAACCATGAACAAGGAGTTGTTATTTGATTAACGGGATCACATCATTGGTTGAATGATCGATTGACATGACCCATTCCATTAGCATAGCACCTGATCGTATAGTTTGTTGCTAGTGCTTTTCTTCATGACTTATACATGTTCCTATGACTATGAGATTATGCAACTCCGTTTGCCGAGGAACACTTTGGGTGCTACCAAGCGTCCTAGCGTAACTGGGTGATTATAAAGGTACATTACAGGTGTCTCGAAGGTACATGTTGGGTTGGCATATTTGAGATTAGGATTTGTCACTCCGATTGTCGGAGAGGTATCTCTGGGCCCTCTCGGTAATGCTCATCACCTAAGCCTTGCAAGCATTATAACTAATGAGTTAGTTATGAGATGATGTATTCGGAGCGAGTAAAGAGACTTGCGATGCGAGATTGAACTAGGTATTGGATACCGGCGATCGAATCCGGGCAAGTAACATACCGATGACAAAGGAACAACGTATGTTGTTATCTTGATCGACCGATAAAGATCTTACGTAGAATATGTAGGAACCAATATGGGCATCAGGTCCGCTATTGGTTATTGACCGAGAAGGTGTCTCGGTCATGTCTACATAGTTCTCGAACCCGTAAGAATCCTTGCAACAACGTTTGATGGCGGTTACTATGAGTTTTATGATGTTGATGTACGAAGGTTGTTGAGTCCGGATGAGATCACGGACATGACGAGGAGTCTCGAAATGGTCGAGACATAAAGATTGATATATTGGAAGCCTATGTTTGGACTCGGAATCACTCCGGGTGAAATTGGGAATTTTAGAGTGCAGGGGATTACGGAACCTCCGGGGGTCAATGGGCCTTGATGGGCCTTAGTGGGGAAAGAAAGGGGCCCTATGGCGCAGCCTTCCCCTTCCTAGTCCTATTAGGATTAGGAGAGGGGTGGCGCCCTCTCCCTCTCCTTGGTCAAACCCTAGTTGGACTAGGATTTGGGGGAATCCTACTCCTAGTAGGAGTAGGACACCTGATCGCCTCCCTCCTGGCCGGCCAGCCCTCCCTTCCCTCCTTTATATACACGGGGCAGGGCACCCATGACACACAAGTTGATCGATTAGATCGTTCCTTAGCCGTGTCGGTGCCCCTTCCACCAGATTACACCTCGATCATACCGTGGCGGAGCTTAAGCGAAGCCCTGCGTCGGTGGAACATCATCATCGTCACCACGCCGTCGTCTTGTGAAACTCTCCCTCAACACTCGGCTGGATCGGAGTTGAGGGGCGTCATCGAGCTGAGCGTGTGCAGAACTCCGGAGGTGCCGTCGTTCGGTACTTGGATCGGTTGGATCGGGAAGAAATGCGACTACATCAACAGCGTTGTTATAACGCTTCGCTTTCGGTCTCACAGTGCGTGGGCGGATACTCTATCCTCTCGTTGCTATGCCATCACCGTGGTCTTGCGTGATCGTAGGAAAATTTTTGAAATTACTCGTTCCCCAACATCCGCGCGCTTAACGTTTGATGGCGAGTTACTATGAGTTTTATGATGTTGATGTACGAAGGTTGTTGAGTCCGGATGAGATCACGGACATGACGAGGAGTCTCGAAATGGTCGAGACATAAAGATTGATATATTGGAAGCCTATGTTTGGACTCGGAATCACTCCGGGTGAAATTGGGAATTTTCGAGATCTGCAGAGATTACGGAACCTCCGGGGGTCAATGGGCCTTGATGGGCCTTAGTGGGAAAGAAAGGGGCCCTATGGCTGGCGCAGCCTTCCCCCTTCCCTAGTCCTATTAGGATTAGGAGAAGGGGTGGCGCTCTCTCCCTCTCCCTTGGTCAAACCCTAGTTGGACTAGGATTTGGGGGAATCCTACTCCTAGTAGGAGTAGGACACCCTGATGCGCCTCCCTCTGGCGGCCAGCCCTCCCTTCCCTCCTTTATATACAGGGCAGGGGCACCCATGACACACAAGTTGATCGATTAGATCGTTCCTTAGCCGTGTGCGGTGCCCCTTCCACCAGATTACACCTCGATCATACCGTGGCGGAGCTTAAGGCGAAACCCTGCGTCGGTGGAACATCATCATCGTCACTGCGCCGTCGTCTTGTGAAACTCTCCCTCAACACTCGGCTGGATCGGAGTTCGAGGGGCGTCATCGAGCTGAGCGTGTGCAGAACTTCGGAGGTGCCGTCGTTCGGTACTTGGATCGGTTGGATCGGGAAGAAATGCGACTACATCAACAGCGTTGTTATAACGCTTCCGCTTTCGGTCTCTGAGTGCGTGGGCGGATACTCTATCCTCTCGTTGCTATGCCATCACCATGTTCTTGCGTGATCGTAGGAAAATTTTGAAATTACTCGTTCCCCAGCGGTGGCATCCGAGCCTGGTTTTATGCGTTGATGTCATATGCGCAGTAGAACACAAGTGAGTTGTGGGCGATACAAGTCATACTACCTACCAGCATGTCATACTTTGGTTCAGCGGTATTGTGAGATGAAGCGGCCCGGACCGACATTACTGCGTGCGCTTCTGAGACTGGTTTCACCGCTGTGAGCACTTTCGTTGCTTAAAGGTGACTGGCGGGTGTCTGTCTCTCTCACTTTAGTTGAACCGAGTGTGGCTCGCCCGGTCCTTGAGAAGGTTAAAGCGGAGTCTATTTGTGAAATGTCGTTGTGGTTTTGATGCGTAGGTAGAGCGGTTCTTGCTCAGCCCGTAGCAGCCACGTAAAACTTGCAACAACAAAGTAGAGGGCGTCTAACTTGTTTTTGCAGGGCATGCTGTGATGTGATATGGTCAAGACATGATGCTATATTTTATTGTATGAGATGATCATGTTTTGTAACGAGTTATCGACAACTGGCGAGGAACCATATGGTTGTCGCTTTATTGTATGAGATGCAAGCGCCATGTAATTGCTTTACTTTATCACTAAGGAGTAGCGATAGTCGTAGAAGCAATAGTTGGCGAGGCGACAACGATGCTACGATGGAGATCAAGGTGTCGCGCGGTGGCGATGGTGATCATGGCGGTGCCGGAGATGGAATCACAAGCACAAGATGATGATGGCCATATCATATCACTTATATTGATTGCATGTGATGTTAATCCTTTATGCATCTTATTTTGCTTTGATTGGCGGTAGCATTATAAGATGATCCTTACTAAATTATCAAGAAGTGTTCTCCACAGTATGCACCGTTACGAAAGTTCTTCGTCTTTGAGACACCGCGTGATGATCGGGTGTGATAGGCTCTACGTTCAAATACAGCGGGTGCAAAACAGTTAGCTGCGCGGAATACTCAGGTTATACTTGACGAGCTATGCATATAAGATATGACCTCGGAACACGGAGACGAAAGGTCGGCGTGAATCATATAGTAGATATGATCAACATATTGATGTTCACCATTGAAACTACTCCATCACGTGATGATCGGTCATGGTGTAGTTGATATGGATCACGCAATCACTTAGAGAATTGGAGGATATTTATCTAAGTGGGAGTTCTTAAGTAATATGATTAATTGAACTTTAATTTATCATGAACTTAGTCCTGGTAGTATTTTGCAAATTATGTTGTAGATCAATAGCTCGCGTTGTTGCTTCCCTATGTTTTTATATGTGTTCCTAGAAAATTGTATTGAAAAATGTTAGTAGCAATGATGCGGATTGGATCCGTGATCTGAGGTTTATCCTCATTGCTGCATGAAGAATTATGTCCTTAATGCACGCTAGGTGACAGACCTATTGCAGGAGCAGATCTGAGCGTTATGAGCGTTTGGCTAGCTCAATATGAGCGAATCTGAGGCGTTATGAGCGTTTGGCTAGCTCAATATGATGACTACTTGATAGTTTAGTGCACCATGCTTAGCGGCTTAGAATCGGGACTTCAAAGGCGTTTTGAGCGTCATGGACCATATGAGATGTTCCAGGAATTGAAGTTAATATTTCAAGCAAATACCGAGTTGAGAGATATGAAGTCTCCAACAAGTTCTATAGCTAAAAGATGGAGGAGAATCGCTCAACTAGTGAGCATGTGATCAGATTATGCAGTACTTCAATCGCTTGAATCAAGTGGGAGTTAATCTTCGGATAAGATAGTGATTGACAGAATTCTCTAGTCACCATCACTAAGTTAGTAGAACTTCGTGATGAACTATAATATGCAAGGGATGACGAAAAGGATTCTCGAGCTCTTGGCGATGCTAAAATCGTGAAGGTAGAAATCAAGAAAAAACATCAAGTGTTGATGGTTGACAAGACCACTAGTCTCAAGGAAAATGGCAAAGGAAGAAGGGAACTTCAAAAGGAGCGGCAAGCAAGTTGCTGCTCGGTGAAGAAGCCCAAGTCTAGACCTAAGCACGAGGCTGAGTACTTTTGCTGCAATGGAACTGGTCCTTTGGAAGCAGAACTACCCTGAATATTTGGTGGATAAGAAGGATGGCAAAGTGAACAAGGTTATATTTGATATACAGGTTATTAATGTGTGCCTTACTAGTGTTTATAGTAGCCCTGAGTATTTGATACTCGTTAGGTTGCTAAGATTAGTAACTTCGAAGCAGGAGTTCTGAGAATAAGCAGAGACTAGTTGAAGGGAAGTGACGATGAGTATTGGAAGAAGTTCCAAGATTGATATGATCATCATCGCACACTCCCTATACTTTCGGGATTAGTGTGGAACCTAAATAAGTGTTATTTGGTGTTGAGCATAAATATGATTTGATCATGTTTATTGCAATCTGATTATTCATTTAAGTAAGAAGAATAAATTGTTGTTCTGTTTACATGAATAAAACCTTACATGGTTACACACCCAATGAAAATGGTTCATTGGATCTCGATCATAGTGATACACATATTCATAATATTGAAACCAAAAGATGCAAAGTTAATAATGATAGTGCAACTTATTTGTGGCACTGCCGTTTAGGTCATATTGGTGTAAAGCGCATGAAGAAAACTCCATCTTGATGGACTTTTGGAATCACTTGATTATGAATCATTTGATGCTTGCGAACCGTGCCTTTTGGGCAAGATGACTAAAACTCCGTTCTCGGAACAATGGAACAAACTCTTGACTTATTGGGAATAATACATACCGATGTATGCGATCCAATGAGTGTTGATGCTCGTGGCAAGTATCGTTATTTTCGACCTTCACAAGATGATTTGAGCAGATATGGGTATATCTACTTGATGAAACATAAGTCTGAAATAGTTGAAAGGTTCAAAGAATTTCAGAGTGAAGTGGAAAATCATCGTAACAAGAAAATAAAGTTTCTGCGATCTGATCGTAGAGATGAATATTTGAGTTCTGAGTTTGGTCTTCAATTAAAACAATGTGGAATAGTTTCACAGCTCCGCCACTGGAACACCACAGCGTTATGGTGTGTCGAGCGTCGTAACCGCGCTTTATTGGATATGGTGCGATCTATGATGTATCTTACCGATTTACCACTATCGTTTTGGGGTTATGCATTAGAGACAGCTGCATTCACGTTTAATAGGGCACCATCTAAATCCGTTGAGATGACACCGTATGAACTATGGTTTAGCGATAAAACCTAAGCTGTCATTTCTTAAAGTTTGGAGTTGTGATGCTTATGTGAAAAAGTTTTCACCTGATAAGCTCGAACCCAAATCGAATCGTCTTCATAGAATACCCAAAGGCAACTATTGGGTACACCTTCTATCACAGATCCGAAGGCAAGTTTTTCGTTGCTAAGATGGATCCTTTCTAGAGAAGAAGTTTCTCTCGAAAGAAGTGAGTGGGAGGAAAGTAGAACTTGATGAGGTAATTGTACCTTCTCCTTATTGGAAAGTAGTTCATCACGAAATCAGTTCGATGATTCCTACACCAATTAGTAAGGAAGTTAATGATGATGATCATGAAACTTCAGATCAAGTTGCTACCAAACCTCGTAGGTCTTCGAGTAAGATCCGCACAGTGAATGCGGTAATCTTATTCTAGAAGTCATGTTACTAGACCATGATGAACCTCACGAACTATGAGGAAGCGATGATGAGCCCAGATTCATGAAATGGCTTGAGACCATGAAATCTGAGATAGGATCCATGTATGAGAACAAAGTATGGACTTTGATTGACTTGCTCGATGATCGGCAAGCCATGTAGATAAATGGATTTTCAAGAGGAAGACAGATGTTGATAGTAGTGTTACTATCTACAAAGCTCGACTTATGCATAAAAGGGTTTTGACAAGTTCAAGGTGTTGACTACGGTGAGATTTTCTCAAGCTGTGGCGATGTAAATCTGTCCGAATCATGTTAGCAATTGCCACATTTTATGAAATCTGGCAAATGGATGTCAAAACTACATTCTTTAATGGATTTATTAAAGAAGAGTTGTATATGATGCAACCAGAAGGTTTTGTCAATCCTAAAGGAGCTAACAAAATGTGCAAGCTCCAGCAATCCATCTATGGACTGGTGCAAGCATCTCGGAGTTGGAATATATGCTTGATGATTTGATCAAAGCATATGGTTTTCTGAGACTTTTGAAGCTTTGTATTTACAAGAAAGTGAGTGGGAGCACTACAGCATTTCGATAAGTATATGTGAATGACATATTGTTGATCGGAAATAATGTAGAATTATTCTGCAAAGCATAAAGGAGTATTTGAAAGGAGTTTTTCAAAGAAAGACCTCGGTGAAGCTGCTTACATATTGAGCATCAAGATCTATAGAGATAGATCAAGGCGGCTTGATAAGTTTTCAATGAATACATACCTTGACAAGATTTTGAAGTAGTTCAAAATGGAACAGTCAAAGAAAGAGTTCTTGCCTGTGTTACAAGGTGTGAGATTGAGTATGACTCAAAACCCGACCACGGCAGAAGATAGAAAGAGAATGAAAGTCATTCCTATGCATCAGCCATAGGTTCTATAAAGTATGTCATGCTGTGTACCAGATCTATTGCATACCCTACCACTAAGATTGGCAAGGTAGTGCAATAGAGATCTAGGAAATAGATCAATGGACAGCGGTCAAAATTATCCTTAGTAGAATAAGGATATGTTTCTCGATTATGGAAGTGGAAAAGGTTAAGTAAGTAAAGGTTACGTCGATGCAAGTTTTAACACTAATCTAGATGACTCGAGTCTCAATCTAGATACATATTGAAAGTGGGAGCAATTAGCTAGAGTAGCTCCGTGCGAGCATTGTAGACATAGAAATTTGCAAAATACTTACGACTCTGAATGTAGCAGACCCGTTGACTAAAATTATCTCACAAGCAAAACATGATCACTCCTTAGTACTCTTTGGGTGTTAATCACATAGCGATGTGAACTAGATTACTGACTCTAGTAAACCCTTTGGGTGTTGGTCACATGACGATGTGAACTATGGGTGTTAATCACATACGAGATGTGAATATTTGTGTTGAATCACATGATGATGTGAACTAGATTATTGACTCTAGTGCAAGTGGGAGACTGAAGGAAATATGCCTAGAGGCAATAATAAAGTTATTATTTATTTCCTTATATCATGATAAATGTTTATTATTCATGCTAGAATTGTATTAACGGAAACATAATACATGTGTGAATACATAAACCTCTGAGTGTCACTAGTATGCCTCTACTTGACTAGCTCGTTAATCAAAGATGGTTATGTTTCCTAACCATGAACAAGGAGTTGTTATTTGATTAACGGGATCACATCATTAGTTGAATGATCTGATTGACATGACCCATTCCATTAGCATAGCACCTGATCGTATAGTTTGTTGCTAGTGCTTTTCTTCATGACTTATACATGTTCCTATGACTATGAGATTATGCAACTCCCGTTTGCCGAGGAACACTTTGGGTGCTACCAAGCGTCCTGGCGTAACTGGGTGATTATAAAGGTACATTACAGGTGTCTCCGAAGGTACATGTTGGGTTGGCATATTTGAGATTAGGATTTGTCCTCCGATTGTCGGAGAGGTATCTCTGGGCCCTCTCGGTAATGCTCATCACCTAAGCCTTGCAAGCATTGTAACTAATGAGTTAGTTATGAGATGATGTATTACGGAGCGAGTAAAAGACTTGCGATATGAGATTGAACTAGGTATTGGATACCGCGATCGAATCTCGGGCAAGTAACATACCGATGACAAAGGAACAACGTATGTTGTTATGCGGTCTGACCGATAAAGATCTTCGTAGAATATGTAGGAACCAATATGGGCATCCAGGTCCGCTATTGGTTATTGACCGAGAGGTGTCTCGGTCATGTCTACATAGTTCTCGAACCCGTAGAATCCTTGCGCAACGTTTCGATGGCGGTTACTATGAGTTTTATGATGTTGATGTACGAAGGTTGTTGAGTCCGGATGAGATCACGGACATGACGAGGAGTCTCGAAATGGTCGAGACATAAAGATTGATATATTGGAAGCCTATGTTTGGACTCGGAATCACTCGGGTGAAATTGGGAATTTTGCGAGATGCAGAGGTTACGGAACCTCCGGAAGTCAATGGGCCTTGATGGGCCTTAGTGGGAAAAGAAAGGGGCCCTATGGCTGGCGCAGCCTTCCCCCTCCTAGTCCTATTAGGATTAGGAGAAGGGGTGGCCCTCTCCCTCTCTCCTTGGTCAAACCCTAGTTGGACTAGGATTTGGGGAATCCTACTCCTAGTAGGAGTAGGACACCTGATGCGCCTCCTCCTGGCGGCCAGCCCCTCCCTTCCCTCCTTTATATACAGGGCAGGGGCACCCCATGACACACAAGTTGATCGATTAGATCGTTCCTTAGCCGTGTCGGTGCCCCTTCCACCAGATTACACCTCGATCATACCGTGGCGGAGCTTAAGCGAAGCCCTGCGTCGGTGGAACATCATCATCGTCCTGCGCCATCGTCTTGTGAAACTCTCCCTCAACACTCGGCTGGATCGGAGTTCGAGGGGCGTCATCGAGCTGAGCGTGTGCAGAACTTCGGAGGTGCCGTCGTTCGGTACTTGGATCGGTTGGATCGGGAAGAAATGCGACTACATCAACAGCGTTGTTATAACGCTTCCGCTTTCGGTCTCACGAGTGCGTGGGCGGATACTCTATCCTCTCGTTGCTATGCCATCACCATGTTCTTGCGTGATCGTAGGAAAATTTTGAAATTACTCGTTCCCCAACAATTAGATCACATCATTGGTTGAATGATCGATTGACATGACCCATTCCGATAGCACCTTTGATGTATAGTTTGTTTGCTAGTGCTTTTCTTCCGACTTATACATGTTCCTATGACTATGAGTTATGCAACTCCGTTTGCGGAACACTTTGGGTGCTACAAGCGTCCCGTAGGGTGATTATAAAGGTACATTACAGGTGTCTCGGAATACATGTTGGGTTGGCATATTTCGAGATTAGGATTTGTCCTCCGATTGTGGAGAGGTATCTCGGCCCTCGGTTGCACATCACATAAGCCTTGCAAGCTTGCAACTAAATTGTTAGTTGTGAGATGATGTATTCGGACGAGAAAAGACTTACCGATTGAGATTGACTAGGTATTGGATACGGCGATCGAATCTCGGGCAAATGTAACCGATGACAAAGGGAACACGTATGTTGTTATCGTCGACCGATAAAGATCTTCGTAGAATATGAAAGGAACCAATATGGCATCCGGTCCCCTTATTGGTTATTGACCCGAGAGGTGTCTCGGTCATTCTACATAGTTCTCGAACCCGTAGTCCTCGCTTAACGTTGATGAAGTTATTATGAGTTTATATGATATTGATGTCGAAGGTTGTTGAGTCCCGGATGAGATCCCGGACATGCGAAGTCTCAAAATGGTCGAGACATAAAGATTGATATATTGGAAGCCTATGTTTGGACTCGGAATCACTCCGGTGAAATTAGGAATTTTCCGAATCCGGGGTTACCGGAACCTCCGGTCAATGGGCCTTGATGGGCCTTAGTGGAAAGGAGGAAAGGGCCCAAGTGCTGGGCCTTCCCCCTTCCCTAGTCCTATTAGGACTAGGAGAAGGGAGTGGCCCTCTCCCTTCCCTTGGCCAATCCTAGTTGGACTAGGATTGGGGGGAGGAATCTACCCGGTGGGAGGGACTCCAGCCCTTGGTGGCCGCCAGCCCTCCCTTCCCTCCTTTATATCGGGAGAGGGCACCCCATGACACACAAGTTGATCATTGAGATCGTTCCTTGGCCGTGCGGTGCCCTTCCACCAAACTACACCTCGAATATACCTTGGGGCTTAGGAACCGGTGGCATCATCATTAACCCGCGTCGTGCTGACGAAACTCCTCCTCAACACTCGGCTGGATCGGAGTTGAGGGCGTCATCGGCTGAACTGTGCAGAACTTCGAGGTGCGTGCGTTCGGTACTTGGATCGGTTGGATCGGGAAGAAGTCACTTCTTCCTCTACGTTGCGTCAAGCTTGTTTCTGGTCTCGGTGCGTAGACAACACTCTCATCTCGTTGCTATGCATCACCATGGTCTTCGTGATCGTAGGAAAATTTTTGAAATTACTACGTTCCCCAACACCCATCCCATCCGCCCACCCATTCGTACAGGGCGGGAAAACCGGCCCCACCCTCCTCCGTCCGCCACCACGGAGCCTCTTCCCCGATGGCGTCGTCCACAGCAACACCTCGGCGTCCCTCATCCCTTATCGGATGAGGATCCGTCGCGATCTAGTCGTCCGCCGGTTCAACCACCCGTCCTCCACGTCCAAGGAGCTGCCGACGCCCCTCATCTTGCGCCACCTCCATTCCCAACCCCGAAAACCCGGCCAGATCACCGTTTCCTGGATGAAGCTGCGGCCTTCGCGCCACCAAAAGGTTGTACACTAACGCGTTTTTTCTTGATTCTCCGGGGGGCCGGTCGGCCGAAACCCGGCATGGCTCCATCCCCGCGGCATGCCCCTTCCTCCCGACTCCCCCTCCCGGCGCGCCCACATTGGGGGAGCGCTGCCTTTTTAGCCTTTTTCCGCTGCTGCTCGCTCTTGTTCTTGGTCCCCCCGGTCCCTTTT
>JAHIAM010012201.1:0-27066 GCA_021605205.1 Aegilops longissima
TCTTGAATCATCAGAGGAATCAATATGTTCCCTGCTCAAAGGCATAGTTATAAATATGCATGCATTTGCATATTTATAACCTTGATTCTTTCAATTGTCCAACGCTATCCATGGATTAGCCCGAGTAGTAGATTGGGTTCGTCCCATATAGAGCCGATCCGACGATATATTTTTCGTCCCGTTGTTCTCCGACACATCCTCCGTTATTGCAGACGAATGAGAACGGGAGGGCCAAATTTTAAGGCCGGATCCGAGCATAGATGGGAAAATGAACCCAAAAATACACGGGTGGGATTAGGACCTACATTACCTATTAGAGTGTAGGTTGCATGGACGAATAAAATTGACAAAGTAGATCAACCATGAATATATACATGGTGAATTAATATATAATTTTGTGTCCAAAGAGCTCGAAAGAAGATGATGACCTGCTTGGGTATACCGTCACACTGGGTCGAAAAATGGGCGTGAATGGTTACAAAAACTAAGGGTTTGTGTGCCAACGGAAATGGCCAAAAAAAACCTGGTGCCCCTGTTTCCGGCAATTGGGAAAAGAAGATGAGGTAAATGGGCAAACACCTGAGAAGAGGGTTTTACCGATTATATGGTGTGGACATTTCATGGTGAGTCGCCCCATGACCGAAAGGAGGTGGATCGGTCACACCAGAGCATGGTACCTGGAAAACATGGTGCAAGGCTATGATGATGCTGGATTCGGGAGGAGACTAGAAGGACTCATGAACATGTAGGGTAGTTGAAATCAACCAAAGCACTCATTTAGATGTTCCTATGTCATATTATGGCTCAACAAAGCACCCAAGTATTCTATCTACCGGGCCTGCCAAACTAATCCAAATCTGGGTTGGGATGGGAAATGCCGCCACGCTAGACTTTCTCCCCAAAGGAAGAGGATTATGAACCTCACATTAACCCATACATATGAAGGAGAATTCTTCCAAGAGACACGCTTTCCAAAAAGCCTTTCAAGAACCGCTATACTTCACCCCAAACATTGAAGTAGAAGCCAAATGAATCCACATCACCCCGAGGAGGAACAAGAAGAGCCAACAAGAAGAGGTTATCGCTGGATGACCGTCAATGCTTGACCGACACGCTAAGGTGGCCTTGCACATGTTGATGCCAATGAACCCTATGAGCCCGCATTGATTATAGTGATGATGATGATTATGCATTTATTGATGATAATCGATCCAGATTATTAGTAGTGTCGTATTACATTTTTTATGTTGTACTTGATGATAATACACTTAAGTGATACACATATTATTATTCATGTCGGTCTTTTTTATGTTGTACTAATTTTGTTTACTGTTTGTCATGGCAGGTGTTGAAAGATGGTGGGCGCTGGTCGGGAGCGGGTCCGAGGTCTTCCATTCCAACCCCTTTCCGCCGAAGTGTTGGACAAGATGACCACACCGCCGGGCCCTTCTTCCGACCGCGGTGCCCAGAGGGACGAGGGGAAGAGAGGAGGGGCACGGTCGGGGAGGAGGTAGGGTGATGCTGCGCTTTCCCGCCGCCACCCCACTGTTTCACCCGAGCACGGACGTAGGGTGGACTCTGCCGAGGAGGAGGCTGCACGGACTCCGTCCACGAGCCCGGGGTCCACGGGTCTTGGGACTCGAGTTCGCCCACGTGACCCGGAGGAGCACACGCCGATGGGGTACTGGCCGATCAGCCCGAGGAGCCGAGGGTGCCTGATGGCGGGAGCCGACGTCTTGAGGAGGAGGGGGCACGTCCAACACACGGCTCCTGGCTGCTGGACCATGAAGAGGTGGTTGATTTTCCCGATGGGGAGAGGTAGGGCATTTAATATTTTTGTACCTTGTGCATTCAAGTTTTTTCAAATAACTAATGCATTGGCCTTGTCATGTCAGCAGGGTTGGGACCACCATCATAGTGTCCGCCGCCCAACTCCGCCCTTGAGTTCTTTGCCCAAAACTTCCGGGTTTGTCACGCTGTTTCGTGAGGGTCGGCTTCCAGCTTGATTGAGCTGGGAGCACTATTCGCCCCCCGGATGAGATTATCGACGGTGTCGGGACACGAGGGCAATGGTGATCAAAGTTCGGGTTTTCTCCTACAATTTAAAAATCTTCAACTAGCTAGTTATTAATTGTACTAATCAATATTGTCTCATTTGATTGCAGACATTCTGTGTGTGAGGAGGGATACGAGGAGGACGCAATGTTATCGAGAACGTCAGGCGCCTACCCAACTTACGACACGAGGCTCAAAGGCTGTTCGAGACTACCGCCGTGGTATCAAGAAGAAAGCCGTGCCGCGATAAGTTCCGAGGGAGCAAAGGGTAATTCTTAAGGCCTTCTACTTAAGTTCCTTCATTTAGTAATTTTAGCGAGCCCAAGTTTCTATTTCAACTTAGGCGCCCAGATGGTGTGCGGATCGGATGGATTGTTGGGAGGTGTTTCATGAGTGGTGCTCAAAACAATGGCTAGCCCTCCACAACGAGGCCAAGGACAAACGTGCTAAATGGAAGGTGTGCCACACCATCAAGGCAGCTCCAACTTATATCAGTTCAAGAACATGGGTTTGCTTCATGATTCATGCAACATTCATCATGCTAGCTTGAGCCCTTTAATTACTAATTTTCATTGTTTCTTTTCGTGCACGCCACAATAAGGTGGATAAGGTGCCGAGGTGTACGACCTGTATGCCATGGCCCACCCGCCTTTTCAAGAAAGTCAAGGCTTTTCCCGACCTCGATGATGCAAACAACTTCACCAACATCTCCTCCCACAACAAGCTCGTGAGATATAGAGATGAGGGGAGGAAAGGGGAGGACTTTAACCCGAGCGGGTCCCATTGATCCGAGCTGTTGATGATATCGGTTGGAGGTCCCATGGCTCCATAGCCATTGGAGATGGACTTATCCGTTGTCCTAGCACTCTCGAGATCAAGGCCAAGAGCTCCGCCCCCAGATAACCTCGTGAACGCCAAACCTCGCCATCAAGGTTAGTGATACATACCGCTATCTTTCTATTACATTGTGTGCGCTCATCAATGATTACAAATGGTCATGTGAGTGGTGTTGCAGGCTGCTAAAGGAGAGAGATAGAACGGAGAAACTTCCATGGGGGGCGGGAGAGGCAGCGGGAGTTGGAGGAGAGGACGACAAAGATGATGGAGGAGGAGAGGGCACGGAATGACATGCGTGCAAGGGCCATGTACGAGCCTTGTGGTAAGTTTTTCCCAGATTAGCCAAAACATTCATGTAGTGTTTGTCTCATTACTAACTAGTATGACTGAGTCACAAACCAAAAAATGTCGTTTAGAAGACAGGTCGACTCCCGCCGATGCCTGATTGCCCCTGGACCACGTGAGTTTTATTTGAATGGACATTACTTGCTAGTCTTAACATTTGAGTGTCATCATGCTAACAAGACATTGAAATGATCTTTGGTGCAGCGAACCTCATAAGCATCGCATCCATCCTTCTCCACCACCCAAACGAGCCACCCCGCTTTACACCTCCCGGATCTTGGTAAGTTTATCTAGTGTTTTGCTTAACACATGCATAAAGACCTAGACTTAGCTTTATTTCTCCAATGCTTACCATAATGACCTAGACTTAGCTTCTTCTCCCCAAAATGACTTAATAAGCTTATCGACCTCCAAAACCATCCATTTTACCTAAGTTAGCTCTAAACGATCTCAGATTTTACTTATGTCAAAAATTGCATAATTAGCTTAGTTAGCTCATAGACATCCATTTTACCTAAGTTAGCTCTAAATGACCCATTTTACCTTTAGCTTATAAATGATCCATTCATCCAAGTTCTCAAAATGACCCATTTCACCTAAATTAGCTTTAAATGATCCATTTCAAAGTTAGCTACAAAATGATCCATTTCACCTAAATTAGCTCTTAAATGATCCATTTCACCGTTAGCTCAAAAGATCCATTTCAACTAAATTAGCTCATAAATGATCCATTTCACCTAAGGCTCAAAACCATCCATTTCAATAAGTTAGCTCATAAAAGATCCATTTCAACTAAATTAGCTCATAAATGATCCATTTCAACTAAGTTAGCTCATAAATGATCCATTTCACCTTAGCTAGCTCATAAACCACCCATTTCAACTTAGTTAGCTCATAAATGATCCATTTCACCTTAGCTAGCTCATAAACCACCCATTTCAACTTAGTTAGCTCATATTGATCCATTTCACGGTTAGCTCATAAATGGCATACTTTCTTGTTCTAGTCTTCTTCTTGTTCTACTCTTCTTGTTCTAGTCTTCTTCTTGTTCTACTCTTCTTGTTCTAACTTTCTTATTTTTCATTTTGCGATTTCTTTCACTTGACTAAAGCTTGCATAGATGGAGTGCTCCTTATCCCTTTCTCTCTTTTGTATCGTTGAACTATGCATGTATCGTTGGATGAAACTATTGTAATATATATGGTTATGCCTCTATGTTGAACTTGTTATGGATGGAACTATGCATGTAATATATATGGATGATGAAGTTATGTGTTGGATATCTTATATGTTTGCTCAGAATGGCCTTTTGAAATATATCTATATATTCATATATATTTGTGATGAAAATTGTTGGATTTAATAAAAAGATAAAAGAGCCAATATGGTTTTTGCCGTCCATCGACAAACGGCTTTGCCGCCCACGGGACGGCAAAGAAGACACGTGGCATCTAGCTGGCTTTCCAAGCTGACCCATTTGGTCACTTTGCCATCAAAGAGCGACGGCAAAGAACCGCACTTTGATTAGTGGCGACGGCAAAGAACCTGCCGCCAGGGGACGGCAAAGACACTAGAAATTTTGCGTTAGCGGGGACGGCAAAGGCCCGCCGTTAGACACTTAACGGATCGACGGCGCAATTATTGCCGGCCTTTTTGTCTTCGCTGACCAAAGGTCCTTTGCCGCACCACCCAAGCGGACGGCAAAGTAGTGCCATAGCCACGCTGGAGCTCGTTGTTGTCGGTGGTGACGGCAAAGGATTTTGCCGTCCGCATTATGTTTTGCCGTCCGCCATGGCGACGGCAAAGTAGCTGATTCCGAGGGAATGTTTATAGCTCGATCTTTGTTTAAAACAAACCCAGTTTAACGCCCCGCATGTGCGAAAATCACCCATAGAAATCATAATCCAGCTCAAGGAAGTTCAAGCCTTCCTTCCTCCCTCTTGTCCAATTTTTGTCACATGGCCCGAGGATCACAGATTTGGGCAGAGGGCGGGCCAAATTCAGAGGAGAAAGAGAGAGAGAGAGAGAGAGAGAGAGAGAGAGAGAGAGAGAGAGAGAGAGGAGAGGGGGAAGATATAAGGATAGAGCGAGAGGACTTTCATGGTCCCTCGACCAAAACTCCACCTACCGCCAACCCACCAATCACCACCCACCTCCCCCCTTTTTTATCTTGGCAAGGAGCCATTTACTATTGTAAGATTTAGTTTCAAGCAGTAAAAAAAATTTTTCCTCTCCATAATTACTCCATAAATACATCGCTTTGTTCGCCTTCTCTCCCGATTCACTTGCTCTTCCGCCCCCCTTCTTCTCGGTTCCTTCCCCTTTCTTGCTTCGCCTTACTCACTCTATAGTTCAATAGATGAATCTACGATTCCCCACTTGCTCAAATACAGTAAGTTTTCCTTCGCTAATACTTACGCCTTCCGGTGTTTTTTTAGATGGATTTTGTTTTATGTTACCCTTTTAATATTAGTTTTTGTGTTAATATTTACCTTTTTAAGAGGTTCTTATAGGGAATAATCTTGAGGGCAACAGTTGATTTTTTCCAGTTAGTTCGCTGCAAGCTTGTAGATTTGAGGAGCTCAGGTGTTTTTCATTTTTTACGGAGACACTAAGATCGAGGGATATCACAGTAGCAGCATTCATTCCCCTTTATCTTACTCGTGAAACAAGCGGTATCGATATACAGTCCTTTAATTTTTGTGCCATTAGTGGAGTGTTGAAACATTTTTTAATAGTTAATGAACCTGAGTTAATATTGTTACATCTCGCAGAAAAGATGGCGGTGATGTTTGTAGGAACCTCCTATCCCGTGTTGAATCTGATGTTGGCCAATCTTTCTTGATTGTGTCTTTGCCTCGCTCTTATGAGTCATGCCTAGTAAGTTATCTTTATTCCACAACAAGAACATTAATGATTCGTAAACTATATTGATGCTTGTTTTTATTTTATAGGCCTTTGAATGTAATTAGAAGTTCAATTGTTTGGTATAGGTTTAATTAAATGTCATAGATGGTGGCTGTGCCTGTCAAAGCTAGAAATTTTAAGGAAAAAAACACTTTCATGCATTTTTTCTGAAAATCAAAAACATTTATTTACCTTTGTCTTAATTTTACTTTTATGCAGTATGTCCCATGCTACTACCGAACCAGGTCCTTTTTTGATCTCTTTTGGAAAGATGAAGCTGAGGATGGTTTTGAAGACGGAGATTTTGACCTTGTGTTCGCTACACGAGGAATTGTCTTACAAGATTAAGTTTACAGATTGCAACCACAGGTCTAAGTTTCATGGACCTAGATGGAAAAGTTGATACGTGACTATGATCTGTTTTATGGTGATATTATAAAATTGATTCAAGTAGAAGATTTCTTCTTCCGATTGACTTGATGTTGAGTGAATCTCGAGGAGGTCATGGCTTCCCAAGCCTTCCGCTGGTATGCTTGATCGCTATCAATATTTGTTCTGGTTTAACATTTATCTATTATAATTTTACGAAGGCCATTGATATCTATGTGCTTAATCTCTGGATATAATGTATTAAAACTTTTGTACTCACAATGTAGTTTATAATTGTGATTTCTTTTAAAAGCCAATACTTTATTTTAGTTTTAATGCTTTATTCACTGCTTCACATGGTGGCTAATACATGGTTGTATTTACTTAGCCTCAAGGCCCCGTTATCGAAAGGAGCACATAGACGAGACACCTCAAGGGCATAAACTTTCCTATATCGACATGGCCTACATGATTAAACTAGTCCTAAATGCTAAACACATCCCTGCTATTACCTTTGTGCATCTCTATGTTTCACCAACGCTCACAAGGCCGCTTTGGTACGCCGTTGTTTTTTCTCTAAACCACAAAATGCGGGTCTTCGTAATCTAATGCCGAATAATTTTTATTGCAAAAATCCCAGCTATTGTTACAAATGATCTTAGGATGAAGCTTGATATTTGCCCGTCAAGGGCAGCAATAGGTTGTTCAAATTTTCAGCAGCATTGATTAGCTTAGCACCCACGATACACAAAGATGGAAGGATGGCGATCACCGGATTTCTCCTTTGCAGCAGGTGACATGATTGTGTTGTACTATCAAGACGAGGGACACCCGCGGGAGGACTCCCTCACTTGTGACCACCGGTCTTTAGACCACATAAATTTGAACTACTATGGTATTAAGTTAAGTATCGACGTGTGTTATTTCAAACTATGAGTGCAGTTGAAATCCTCGGGTACATACCTAATAGAACTTATCGGAAGTTCTTATTCGCTATGGTACCGAAAGCGATGGATCCTAAACGTGGTTGTTGTCGGTTTGTTGTTGTTCCTGTTGTTGTTGTTGTGGGTGTGTCTCTTGGTTCAACATGTTTGCTCAGAGAGGCACTTGAACCTAGTGCAGGTTCAGTTGGAAGAAGACTCATGGTCATGCCTCCAATTTTAATTAACCAGCTGACTTTGTAGGAGAGAGGCACAACCATGAAGTTAGTGAAGGCACGATCATGTAGTATAAGAGGGACGGCCCCTCCCAGCTTGTCATTATTTCACCGAGTCGTGTCCTCGATAGGCAAGTTGGTCGAGCAAGGGAGGCACAAAGATATTAGGAAGAAGACTTTGGCGCCCCATGTCAAAAAGAAGAAATGTGATCAAGGCCTTGTTCAGATGTTTGTAGTGACACGCTGCTCGAGAGGCGGGAATCAATTGGAGGCATGGATTCGACTTGTTGACTATCCGATGTCACGTTTCCAGCGACATCACTTAAAAAATACTACTCCCTCTGTTCATTTTTATAAGGCGTAGACACCACAGGCAAAAGTCGACTCCAAACCGCCTTTCCAGATCCACCGCACTGCCGCCCTAGATGGAGTCCGATGCTTCTCGAAAGAGGGCAAGGTCGGCCACCGACGACGATCCCGCGGGTGTTTCATGGATCGGGGACCGTGAGGGTCCCCCACCGGATCGAGGAGCACGGAAAAACTCGCCCCGACCGATCAGCGGCGTCCCGGACGCCATCCTAGGTGAGATCATCTCCCTCCCCATCAGGATAGCATCCGTAGATCCTCGCTTGTCGATGGCGCCCTTATGGCCCACCGCCTCCTCAATCTCGACGCCGGGAGATCCCTGCCGCCTTTTAAGCCCGAAACAGTTCATATCGAGAAAATCTCCGGGGCCCCACCGGGAGGCCCCATGAAAGGCACTTCGAACCGTGCCTTCGCAACTGCACCATGATAGACTTCCGAAGCCATCCTCTCCGCCCATGGGGTGCAGTTCACCGCCTCTACATACCGCGTACCTCCACCCAAACCTCCACGCCCGGCTGAAATCATACAAACCGCAACTTTCCAGTTCTATTACACGCCCCAGATTTTGAGAGTGTGTGTCGACACCACTAACACAACCATCATCCCGCTTTTGCACCAAGGCCCTTCTCGCTTTGCATCCTCCCACACCCGCCACCTTTGCTTTTTGCCAAATACCTGCCATTCAGGTTTTAAACTACCACCGCCAAGAGACTTTCACTTGTGGACGGGGTTTTTTTAAAAACCCCTTTTCCCCCCTCCCCTTTTTGTTGGAAATAACTTAATAAATAAACCTTTAACTTGGAAAAAGGGGCGGGGTTTTTTGGGGGCCAAAATTTTAAAACAATTTTAAAAACCCTTTTACCGCCCCCCGGGCAAATTCCATGATTTTTCTCTAACCAAGGCCGTAACCCTACAGCTACCAGTACCTAGTTTTCAGCTGCATTTGTCCGAGCAAACAAATTTCATGTAATAGAACCTTTTTTCAATTTTTAAAATTGTTATGCATGCCCGGTTTGCCGGGCCCGCCAAAGGTTCAAACGGTCAAGTTTGTTAAGGGGTTTTTTAATGGAGCTTTCCCTAAATGTTTCAAGTTGAGAACTTGTTTACATGAACCCAACATTGAAAACCCATAACATCATATGTTTAACTCTTATGTCAAAATTTTGATTCCTCAGAATTTAATCTAACGTTTTGTAAAAACCAATTAAAAAAACCAATAAATCTTTTTCCCGATGCTCTTTACTAATTTTTTTAACTTAAGTACATTTTAGTACAGAGGGAATCCATGGAGAAAAAAACATGGGTCAAAGAACCCTTTGCAAACGGATGACTTTCGCTTGAAACGAATTTTGAATCCCTGTTGGAAACATTGAACTGAGATTCTTTGTTCAAAAAGAACTTCCATGGGAAATTTTAAAAAAGCTTCAAAGAATTTTTGAAAAGCTCAAAAGGTCTTTTTGGCCAAAAGGCTTCAACTTCTTTATTTTCCACTGGATTCTTTTATTTAAAATCAGTGTTGAATTCCTGATTTAACCCAATTAGTGGAGTGAATACAAAGTGGGTTGTTAAGGTTTTTAATTTTTCCCCCTTTTGAATTTTTGCTAAAACCCATACAACCCTTGAGATTTTTGTGCCTATGCCCATAAAATTTGACCGTAAAGTTTGGACTTAAATGAAATGTTTGACGTAAAGTCTGATTTCGCACATTGAATTTTTAGGTAAAGACTATATTTTCCGCCGGGAAACTTTGTTAGACCCTTTCCCCAAAAACCCCCTAAACCTTTCCAACCGGCAATCCTGTTGAGGCCAATCCAGGCTTACATCCGTATTTTCCCAGTTCAGACTTTTCAGAAACTTCACAAGGTTTTTCTAACGGCCAAAACTTTCACCATAATGAGGTTTTATTTGGTTCTAAACCCGCCCCATGATTTTAAGAGGCATGGAGAAACACCCCTGGGTGTTTCCAAGGCCCCGCCCCGTTTTGGTAGACATAAGCCTTCTGGGCTTGACCTCCTTTTTCCCCTTTTCCGGGTTTCAAACCGTCTAAGCCTTGCAGCCGTGGTTAATACACCCTCCTCCGGAGAATTTCGGACCCCTCGCCACCCATTTTGTGCATTAAGGGGTTGAAACAGTCTTCAAGAGGTAACCGTGTCCGGATCCTGACCCTTGGTTTGGCTCACGGCCGGGCTTTTCCCCTTCGGCACACCGTTCCATGACCCACAACCGGCCCTTAATGAATTTCGAACCTGCCTCGCCACCAACTTTTTGATCCAGGGTTAAATGTCTCGGGTTTAAGGGGCGGGCCGCGGAAAAGGGTTTAAACCCCAAGGTTTAACGAATTGCCCCTTGTGGTCCCAAATTTTTCCCCCCCAACCGCGGGCCCTTAACGAGAGCCAACCTTGGTGACCAAACTTTTTGAGGGGTGGCCCCCCGGCCCCGGGCCAAGGGACATTCCCCCGCCTGTCAAACTTTGATTAGGTCGATTAATTGCCTTTTGGAACAAACCCAGCCCTCTTCCCGCCAGAAGGATGAAAACCCCGACTCGTGGGCAGGAAGGGGCCCCGCAAAAGAAGACGATTCGGTTCCCCCTTCTAAGCTCGGGGAACCGGGGCCCCCATCGGTCCGGAACCATGTTGAACATCCACCCACCTCCCGGCCCCTGGGAATCACCGCCTCCCTAAAAAGGGGCCACACAGGGGATTCGGGGCCCCGTTGGCACCCGCCCACCGGTGCCCGGTGATTTGTCTGCCTCAATCTGGAAAAATCTTTAAATCATTCCTTTCTCCCCAAGCAAATCCCCAGAAACTCCTCTAACTCAACCCACATCTTAGTTCCTTCAAAACCCCCAACTTCGCCTTCCAACTGCCCCATCAGAGGGTGTTGCCCCTCCCCCCGGAAGCTCCGGGGAATTTTCCCGAGGTTGTTTCCTCAAATTGGCCCCAGGTTTTAAGTTCACAAATTCCCAAATTTCCTATAACCACAAAGGGAACCTTCTTCTTCCGCGGGACCATCTTAGTTTCGCTTGCCTCCCAAGACCTTCGATGTGAAACAAAAAATCTGTGAAATGTTTTGCCCCATCGAATTTCGGGGGTTTTTAACATTCCCTTTGGGGTTTAAACCCGTTCCCGCCCGGCTTGGCCTTTCAAAAGAAATTCAATCCCACAATAAACTCGTAGGCTTTAAGAGGTTCGTAGAAGGAAAACGCTTTGGGGCCCTTTTCCCAGACCTTATTAGTAATGCCAAACTAAAAATTTTGTTGCCGTGTTAACCCTGGAAAAATTTTTTTTAAACAAATAGCCGGTTTACATTTTTTCTGTTACTTTTCATGTTTCAAAAGATTGGATTCAAAGAGTAATAAAAATTTTTGCCAAGAAGGGTTCAAAATAGCCCCGGGGGACCAAGACCTTGATCCAGAATTTAATTTGGTGAATTTTTTCATGCTTTTATGCTTCAAAACTTGTTTTCGGGGAGATTTCACACATAAAGCCCAAAAAAAAATTTATGGACAAGGTTTTTTTTCCAGTTTTAATGGGACAAAAGGATAAAACAAAGTGTGAAAACGTTTGAAAACCCAATTTTTTGGGGAAAAAGGAAGATTTAAAAATGAAAAATGCATTTGTACATTCTTTTTCTCAATCAATGCACCAAATCGGCTTAAGTTTTGGGGCAGAACCAAATTTTAAAATGGAAAAGAGGCCTTCGTCAAAGGGTTCAATTTCCAATTTAAATTAAAAAATTGCAACAATGCCAATTTAAAAACCAAGGTTTGTTCTATTTGCCGATTCCTTAGCAAAATGGCTGAAATGACTTGTTTTTAAGAGGCGTGAAACAGGAAACAAATTTTTTTAAACCCACGCCGGACATAAACCAATTTTTAAAATTGGATATACAGTTAGCCTTTTCAATACTAATGTTTCCCTAATATAAAAAATTACCCAAATATCTCAAAAATCAAACTAGTCCTTTGTTTTTATTTGCCAAAATTTGTCTTTAAAAGAAATCGGAGAAATCAATGACCTGGGACGTTTCCCCCCCGAAAACAACCGCTCGAAGGGGAAATAATTGCGAACAACAATAAAAACTTTGGAACTGTGAAATGTTGGTCACCGCCTCCAATCCTTTTTAATTGGGCCCAACAACTAGAACAAAACTATAAAAGAACGCCAAACAATGAACGGCCGCTTTTAATTGAGGCCCTTCCCCAATCTCAAAATTAACAATTCGGAAAACCGCCTCCGGCCTTTAAAAATCTTCGGAAAAGGTAAAATATTGGAACGGCTTTGCATTTCCGGGCTGTGGCTGTGGCTTCCCCCCCCCAGTCTTGTCTTGCCAATAGGAGCAAAACAACAGGGAAAATCCGGCCTGTTTGCCCCTCCAATGCCCCATCAAACTTTAAATTAAGGGCCTTTCCGTTTCTATTTTATCCTTTTAAATCCATTGGGTTTCCCCCCCTTTCCGGGGCCTGTTGGGTCTGAAAAGAAGCATTATGCGATGGAGGCCATTTGATTAACCGCGGCGTTGGGTTCCACCTCATGCTCTAAATTAAGAATAGTCGTTTTGCCGGGGAACCCCCGGGCTTTAAAATTTGCGGCCAATGCCGCCCTCCCAATGTAAATTTATGCCCTTTTTCTGACCCCGAAAGGGAGTCCATTTTCCTTAATTTCTATTGTTTTTCCCAGACCGTTTTTTGTGGTTTCGCCCCGTGTTTGAATGGAAGCTTGCTGTTAGCTGGAAGCAGGAAACGCTTTTAAACCAAACCGGCCAAATAACCTGCACACCCATGCCTTTGGGGTAGGGATTGGGGCGGTGTTTTGTCAGCGCCATTTTAAAAAATAGGTACCAACTTTGAGGGGGTTGTAGTTTTTGGCCCGTTGGTCTTGAAAAACCGGGTGGGGAACCAAGGAGGGAACTTACTTTTGCTTAACCCCAAAAGGGGGAATTCCTTTGTTTACGATGGTGATTAGAACCTTTGGGGTTCTAAATTAACCTATAATCATCCCTTCAAATTAATCAGGCCACATGTTCCTTTGGGGTTGTGGGGGTATTTTGTAAGTTGCGGTGCGGTTTTAAAATTTAATTAAATTTTTGTTAAAAATCCTTTACCGCTTGTGCAGTTTCTTTTCCCCCTGTCTTGTTTGAAATTCTTTGTAAAGCTGTTTTAAAACCAAAACAGAAACCTTTCCTGGTTGCTTCAACCAAGTTGGAAAAAATGTCAAACCGTTGGATAATTACAAACCATTTTTGGAAAATAAAAATTAATTTAATTAATTTTTTTCCATTAAATAGATTCTACTTTTTTTAATCAAAAGTTTCAATTTTTTGGAAATTGCTTTGAAAACTTTTTGTAAAAGTTTTTTTAATAGTTTCAAGATTAAAATTTTCCTTTCTTAAATTTCTTAAAGCGGTTTCAAGATTTAAAAAATCGTATTAATTACCAACCGCTGCCCTATTGGAGTCTGCTTTAAAGATAAACAATTCCCATCTTAAACGCCCGGGAAGGGAAAATGTTTCCACCCCATGATCATTTCTAAATTTGTTCAAGGCCATAAAGGATCTTACTAGTGATTTTCCGAGAGGAAAAAGGCTCCAATTTTAATGGAATGCCACTTTAAAATTTAATATAGTTTTCAATTTTTGTGTCCTTTTTGTCCAAATGAAATGTTAAACTTGGTAATATTAAACGCTTTGTTTGGTTATAATTCGGACGGATTCCTTCTTGGTTTAAATTTTTTCCCTTTAAAAGTCCATCATTTAACAATTTTTAATTATTAAAAGCAAGCTTTGAAAATAAAACAAAGGAATAATAAAAGGGGTTTGAGGCTACCATAACAAATGGCAAAATTATACTTGGGAAAAGTTAATTATCACATTTCTTTTGAGCTAACAAAACCTATTCGGTTTGTCCATTGAATGTTGAACTCAGTTTTAAGGTAAGCCCCTTCCCAAAATACTAGGTAATCACCAATTCCTCCAATCCTACGCTTTAGTCTTTGGTGCCCTTTTCCACTAAAGTGTCATCTTACAGAAATTATTTCAAAACGGAACGGATTATACGCAATTTACCAGATTGAATTTAACCTTTTTTAAATTTCCAAGCCTCAGTTTAAACTTTGTTTAAAATGGTTTTTTCCCATGACCGTTTTCAAAGAAAAGGGATCTTGAGAAACAGGTTTTTCGAGGCGTCCTTCCATACCATAATTTCCGATTATTTGTTTTGACAGTTCCCCACCATTTTTTTGTAGCGTAAACGCCAAATGTCAAAAGGCGTGTTAATTTGAAAGTTTTGACCACTCCAGGTTTTTTGATTTTATGAGTCCTTGACTTATTTTAAGAATTCCAATTGGAGAATGTAGCTGTGAGGTTCAAAGTAACCGGGTACTCCCAAAACGGAATATTAACAAGGTGTTGATAATAACCAGCCAAGTTCATAGCCAGGCAATAACAGGTTTTTTCAATTTTGCCCAAGTCACTAACTTTGGTTCATTGTCCTTTACAATTGAAAAGGGAACACGGAAACAGAAATTGCGCATGATAATCCGCCTTTCCGAAGACGCCCGGGGCTTACTTCTTTCGTATTTTAGGTTTTTGAACGGTTGCACCCGTTTTTTTTGTTTGCATTTGAACTGGCAAAATTATTCAAAGGACGGGGTTTTCCGAAAAAATGCCTTACAGTTAATGGAAAATAAAAGTCCGACAATTAAAAATTCGCACAATTGGAGTTATCTTGGTAAGATTTTAGAAAGTTTGTACCTACCCCCAGCCTGATAATAATTTTCACTTGGTTCCCCATAAACGCCTCCAAGTATTTGTTGCTTTTCCATATTAAAACCTATTTCCCGGCTCAGTCACCTTAAGCAATGTTTACAAACTGTCACTTAAAACACTTGACAGAACACGGAACAGATTGACGCCCATGCAATCACATAGCTTCATGTCCGTGTTCTCACGTAGCATCGCACCTGTGCCTCTAGCTGTGCTTCTCGCTGTATAAGTGCGCCCGCAGCTGCATGCCCACGCCTCGCTCCTTCTCGTTGTTTCTGCCCATCTCGCACTTGCAACTATTTCAGACATGACCGGTTTGTTCCGCGGCACATTCATGCCTCTCACAGTTAATTGAAAACATTCCGAAAACAGTAACGGACGCCTATTGTCAATCCTCACGTCACGTACATTCGACGTTCATTCCTTTGTCACAGAATAACATATAAGTGTAAAACGATTCTTGCTACACTTGTAAAACCCGGAATGCCCTGGATAAATGTCGAATCCCACCTTGCGGTAAAACCATGGAGGCCGGTGCTTCCCAGATACACATTTGTGGCTTTTTGTGCATGTAGTTGAGTGCACGGCTATTTGTTCGTGCTCGTGCCTCATGTAGCACCATAGCAATGAATTGACATCCATGTAATCACGTAACTTCATCTCCGTGCCTCACGTAGCACCGTATGTGTGCCTCTATCGCGATCTTGTTGTATAAGTGCTTCTTGCAGCTGCATGTCCACGCCCTTGTTGCTTCTCGTTATTTCTGCCCATCTCAGAAGGCCAGTTGCAACACAGACACGCAACAGTGCCTCTGATAAAGCACATCACTTATACAACAAGAGTGCAAAAAGTTAACATTTGACGGCAAACTGAATGTATCACTGAAAACAATTGCCACGACCAGTGACTGTACCACGCCTGTGTCTGAGAGTTAAACCAGCCACTTCAAGCATGCATCTCTTGGTCAGAATCTTCATGCACGAGATAAACTGTAAAAGTTAACATTTGACAGCAACCACGCAAGACAACGCATCATCACAATCGACTTGTTGGAGATTCGACGGTTGTTAAAATCATAACTGCTGATTTTATTTTAATTTTTTATAAAGAAAAACCACGATCAAAAACCCAGGATGTGCACAACCGCACCGTCGGGGACGTAAACCATGATCCAGAACCCACGATGTGCACAACCGCATCGACAGTGAGATCGCACTCTTTCGCCGCTGGACTTGTCTTCCACAAATCCACAAACAACAGAAATCGCCATTGCGCCCCACTCACTGTTCCCCACGAAATACCAGGTTGCAGGAGGACTAACTGCTCCAGGCCATGGATTCACTAAGGAATTCGAGGTCCAGGCCCACGGCAACACCAAGTTGTAGGTGATCCACACCAACGAAGTTGCACTAGACGGCCACCATCATCGAAAGCAGTACGAGCGACACCTCAATTCGAGCGCCACATGATCGCCGGAGTTGATGTGGAGTACACCAACAATGTTGGCCAAGATCAGAAACCAGCCTCGCCCAAATCTCCGCCGGAAAGAATCATCTCGGTGCTGCTCTTCAATTGAGCGCCCGACAAGAACTGCACCAGGTTCGACAACTTCCTCGCCATTCTAGGTACACGCTTGCTGGCTTCTCCATCGATGGCGACATAGAGATGCGGCGGCGAGACCGCCGCGCGGCGAGGTTAGACTACGGCGCGCGCCGAAGACGACCCGCGAGCTTCTAGACACGATGGAGACAACTGCATGATCTAGAACGGCGACGGTTCACTCCGCGAAGCTTTTTAAAGCTGCGACTACGACTAACGCGGGCGGCAGCGACTGTGTTTTCTTCGGTCCGCCGGTCGGCTCGGTCAAAATCCGACCGACCGAAAGATTTTCGCGTCATATTCATGGACCGACCGCCTTTTCTTCAGCGGCCAGGACTGATCGGTCCGTCCTTAGCGGCCACGAGCGGGCCGAAAAGCTCGCCGCTACGCCCACCCTGAGGTACACATCATATCCAGTTGTCTTATATACATCCTCATGATTTTGAAATGCCAATTTTTTTAAAATTGAAACATTTTGACCGGTGATCGTTAACTAAAGATCCACAGAAAGATCTTCGAGAGAGGCAATTATCTATCAGAACAAAATTTCAAAGGACAACCTGTGAACATAAACTGCCTTTAAGAAAGAGTACAACACTACAGTATTATGATTACCTATGAGTAAATCTGCTGACAAAGGACTTGCTCTGTAATAATATTGAAGTACGTCTAGAACTATAATAGACGGGAAGGTAAAAAGAAATTAATTAGCAGGTCTTATCCGTGAAGCACATAAAGCAGTTTGGTAGTAAATGTCTGAAAAGGAAAAATCGTACTTAAAATACTACTGATAATAAATAAAACAGGCTATATGTCCTGGGAGCTGATTGATTTTGCTGCTCTCTGGTCCATTTGGCTTGCCAGCACATTACTATACCTCAAGCGTTAGTCATTAAACAATATGTGACTTTGATCAAAATCAGGGCACATAGGACAAAGAAAGATGAACTGCACTCTATTAACATGTGGTAGCAATGAACTCTTATTTTTATTTTCCTCTGCTATCCTCTCTCCCTATCTGTATGTAACAACTTCTCCCCTCTCTCTGTACTCTGTTTTGCAAGAACTCGTGATCGCAATGGAACCCTGATGGCAGGTAGGTCAATGCATGGCTATAGGTAGACCCCAGGTGGAGATGAAAGGTCGAACCTAGGTGGTGCTGCGACAATGCAAGAGCAGAAAGGCAGGGAAGGACATCCATGGAGAAACCATGAAGGCCTGAGGATGGGGACACGGATGCACTATCTTTGTAGGTACCTCCACGCCTACACTGCTGCACATTAACTTGAACAACCACGTACAGCATCACGAACACCACGGCAGAACTGAACTCCTGTAATGCAATAGCTACCCACAAAGGCTATTTAGCTGTTTTGGGGAGGAGATGCGCAGAGGTGAGGGTACCTGAAGATTCCTAGGGTCAGATAGATGTCCGACGACCATGAGGTTCAGACCTTGCGAGGATAGAGGTCGCAAGAGAAGCCTTTGGTCTGCCGGCGAGGGAAGAGGTCGATGGGGAGGCGGAGATGAGGAGGCGTGAGGATTGATTTCACGGTGTGGTATGGCGGCGGAGGAAGAGATGAGGAAGCGTGAGGATTTTATAGGATTTTTTAGGCTGATTTAGGTGCCTTTCTGGAACGGGAGAGTTGTTTTGTTTCCGTGATGAGAGGAAGGAGAGAGTCCTGAGAGATTGGGAGAGAGGTATATTGGCTGGTTTTTTCTTAACGTGGATATTTTGGGATTGATCTACACCGCAATAACTTGACCCCACCAGATTAACGGTTCCTAATTACTGATTAACGAGGAATTTTAGGAAGTCACAAATTAGTATAGGTATAGATAGATAGATAGATAGATATATTGGCGTGAACTAGAAAATATAAACACAATACAGATGCTACACGATTAGAGTAACGCAATGCACTAGTAACTTTGTGGATGCAGCGTGAAATGCAGGGTCAACAATTACAAAATGCTACTAAAAGCAATGCACAATGTTCTAACAAACCATTGTACACACAATATTTAAAATAGTTCAAATGCAACACTTTTGAAAAACATTTTGAATACAGAGGTAGTTAGGTGTTTATTCTCCTTGCAAAACATTGCTTACGTCCGTGACCTCAAAGAAAAACACTACAGAGGCACGGTTATCCGTCAATAACACCAACTACTTAAACACCCATGGAGGCACTTTTGTGCCTCCACTCCTATGGGGACCATGCCTAAATTGGCTTCAGGTCCGTTAAAGAGGCCGAATGCCTTCGAAGACACATCGAACTCATAGGCCATGGCCCCCGCAATGAAAACATGCCAACGAAAGCTTCTTGAAAACAGAGGCACACCTTCATGTGCTTGCATCACGATCCTTCGATCCGCATTCTCCCTTAGAATCACGTCCTGCGTTTTACGCCAACTTCCGACGTAAGGGGTCTATGAAGATTTGCTTCCTTCTTAATATGGGACGTGACTATCGCAGAGGCATAGGCTCCATCCTACACCTCCGCGCTCGACAAGTACGACGACCGTGTTTGTAACTGTGAAGCGATAGGATACCTTAGGGACGACCTTGCAACTATTTTAGACATAACCGCGCCTGTTCCACAACACATTCATGCCTCTCAAATTTAACTGAAAAACATTCCGAAAAACAGTAACGGACGCCTATTGCCAATCCTCACGCCACCTACATTCGACATACATTCCTTCGTCACAGAAGTAATAGCCGTGCTCTGCCACATAACATATATTTGAAAATGATTCTTCCTACACTTGTAAAACCCGGAATGCCCTGGACAAATGTCGAATCCCACCTTGCGGTAAAACCACGGAGGCCGGTGCTTCGGAAACAGATAAGTGGTTTTTTGCGATGTAGTTGAGTGCACGGCTATCTGTTCCTGCCCGTGCCTCACGCCGCACCATAGCATGAATTAACGTCCGACAATCACGTAGCTTCATCTCCATGCCTCACGTAGCATTGTATCTGTGCCTCTTGTTGCGCTCTCGCTGTATGAGTGCTTCTTGCAGCTGCATGTCCACGCCTCGCTGCTTCTCGCTCTTTCTGTCCATCTGGTAGCGCTGTTGCAACACGGACACACAACAGTGCCTCTGAAGAAACACAGCACTGCTCCTCCCAGCGAATGTATGAAGAAAACATTTGCCACTCCTTATGAATGTACCACGCATGTGTGTCTGAGAGTTAAACCAGCCACTTCAAGCATGCTTCTCTTGGTCAGAGACTTGTGCCTCTACATACTGCCCCTGCATGCCTCACTAGATAAATTGTAAAAGTTAACATTTGACAGCAAACCACGCAAGACAGCTATCATCGCCACGACTTGCTGGAGATACGACGGTTGTTAAAAACATAACTGCTGATTTTATTTTAATTTATATATAGAAAAACCACGATCAAAAACCCAGGATGTGCACAACCGCACCGTCGTGGAGACGAAACCATGATCCAGAACCCACGCTAGTACAACCGCATCGACAGTGAGATCGGCACTCCTTTGCCGCTTCCCCGCCTTAAATTTACACTTCTCATGGACTTTTCTCCCACAAACAACAGAAATCGCCATTGCGCCCCACTCACTGTTCCCCACGAAATACCAGGTTGCAGGAGGACTAACTGCTCCAGGCCATGGATTCACCAAGGAATTCGAGGTGCAGGCCCACGGCAACACCAAGTTGCAAGTGATCCACACCAACGAAGTTGCACAAGGCGGCCACCATCATCGAAAGCAGACGAGCGACACCTCAATTCGAGCGCCACAAGATCGCCGGAGTTGATGTGGAGTACACCAACGACGCACAAGATCGAAACCAGCCCTTGTCCAACTCTCCGCCGGCAAGGATCATCCGATGCTGCTCTTTCAACTGAGCGCCCGACAAGAACTGCACCAGGTTCGACAACTTCCTCACCGACCCAGGTACACGCTTGCTGGCTTCTCCATCGACGCGACATCATCATCGTGAAGGGCTTCGCGGCAAAACTCGACAAGAAGCGACCAGGATGCGCCTAGGTCCTGTGGCGACTACGACTCACTCAAGCAGGTGGTCCTTGCCAAAAAAGTATCTAGAACATTGCTCACGCCATTCTCGATTTCTCATTAGATTTGCTTTCTCAAGACTGTCGCTTTCTTGTTATAAATTTAGGTTTGCTTGTGTCGAGTTAACCTTGTAGTTTGCTTGCAGTTTACATGTCTTTTGCACAAGTTTATTTCTAGTGCACCACATAGGCACTTATGTGCCTACGTGCCTCTGATACCAAGGGGACCGTGCGTAACTTGGCTTCAAGCCGTTTTACGCAACATTCTAGACATCAACCAAAAGATTCACCTTCTCTAATAAGTTCATTAACGAGGTCTAATGCCTTCGAAAACACATGCACCTCATAGTCCATGCCCCCCCAATGAAAACGGTGAATGACAACTTTTAAAGCAGAGGCACACCTTCAGATCCTTGCATCACGATCTTTTGCGTCTGCATCTCCATTAGAATCACGTCCGTGCCTCCAGTTCGTTAGGTGCATGCCTCTACGTCGGGTAAAACCGCCCCCTGTCCGTGTTCTCAGGAGCACATATGTGGCTTTTTAAGCATGTTGTTGAATGCCTCTATAGAATCTAACCATGTTGAAACCATATTCAAATCTAACCACACTGAAATCTCTAGAATAAAATATGTGCCCCAGTTGAGACGTTTATTTTGTACTACTTGAAACTGCAATCTATAATAAAACAATGCAGTGTAATAAAACATACGCCTTCCGACCCAAATATTGTACCGGAAACTGCAATTTGTAATAAAACATACACCTTCCGTCACAAATTAATTAGCTCAACCTTGCACTAACCAGTACAATGTGAATTGTTCTGCCTGGTACGAAGTTATTGCAAAGTTGACACATTTCTTTTTGGATGGGGCAATACTACTACTTAAGAACAAAACACGATTGCTTGACATGGAAACGAAACTGTCTCCATTTTGACATCGACGATTGCTTGACATGGAAAGCATAAAAACCATGGAAAAGCAAACATCTACCATCAAAACTACACTACTCCCGCCATCCAAGATGTCCACTATCTCCATTCGACATCGACGCTTGGCCTCCGCCTCTGCTCCGCATCCAGCTCGTCAAGAGAGCATCGTCTTCGCCTATTCTTCCCGGAGGAAGCGCCGTTGACTCCACATACGCCTCATCTTGATGGACTCCGGATAGCGGTTCGTCGCCATCAAGGCCGACTCACCGAGATAGAACTCCGCCTCGCTTCCTCGCCCACGCTTCTCGCGCTCCTCGCCATCCTCGCCCACGCCTTCCTCGCGCCTCTTCATCCTCGCCCACGCCTTCCTCGCCGCCCTCGCCATCCTCGCCACCCACCTCCTCTTCCTCCATCAGATCTCCCCAACTGGATCACCCTCCTCTTCCTCCATGACATCTCCCCACCGGATCAACTCCTGCATGAGCTCCGACGCAAGCCCTCCACTTCCTCCACCTCCCAATCTCCTCCGCCCGTGAGTCCGAGACATACCCGCGACCCGAGCGGCGCTCTAACAGATGTCCTCCTGCAACTAAAAGCGGCGCCGAGTAAGCATCGATAAGTAGTTATCTTGTGCCGAACCATGGCAGGGAACGCCACAAACGAAAAGAGGAAGATGGATGATTTCTAGGATTGCCGATAAAGAGGGAGAAGCAGGATGATGTCTAGTGGTGGCCGACGCCGCGCTTAAATAACTGCTCCTTGACTCGAGCGAGGAGCCGGAACGCTGACACGCTGCATTCACTTCCCGCGGATGAGGCGCCATCGGTCCTTTTGGATTCCGCAACGCCGACACGTGATGCTTCACTCTATTAAATACTACCTCCACCTCCTGCAGAGCGGCGCCACCGAGGAAACGCCTGCCGGACCCTTTAGGTTTCGGAGCGCGCCCAGCCGGCGTTCACACAACACCCGCAAACGGTGGAGTTTCTACAATCAACACACGAATGTGACACTGGGTAACGATCACCGTGCTCGTCCTGGCTTCATAGTTGTGCTTTTCAGCGTAATGATTCAACAGAATCATTTAGAACACCAAGACAAACTAACATCACTCTACACAATGCCACGCCGTGCCTTCCGGGACCCATAGGCCATTTGGTGCCTCGAGATTCCATAGTAAGTGTTACGCCTCAACCCATCCCGCTAAGTTAAAAACAAACGTGATCATGCGTAATGCAAAGCTATGCCTCTGGCAGACTGCCGTGTTCTCCTTCCGATCGAGTCGATGAAGCACTCGAAAAGAAACACTAGGAGTGTGACTCTAAATTATACGGCACTATCACTCCTAGCGCTTAACGCCTGTGCCTCGACTCTTAATAAGACAACGAACGCCCACGACATTGTCAGACACAACTCATGTCGCTGCTGCACAGTAATCGCGCTGTATTCACTTCACCCTAGTGCTTCTAATAAAAGAAGTGTGACGAACTCAGACAGAACCGTGGCTTTTAAAAACAAGGAACTTACGCTTAAACAACTCAAATCTAGAATCGCCACTCACAAAGTAAACAGCTAGTGTTAACATCTAAACCCATTCTGCTTTCATTCAATGATAAACGCATTTAACGTGACTATGCGAAGAGGAAACCATGCCCCATGGGATTCACCTGCATGCGTTTATTTTTTGAACGAGTCAATAGAATCATTTCAACACAAATTCAGGCTAACGAGACTCTATATAAAATCACACCATGAATTTGTGGGATGCAAGCCCTTGTCCGTGACCAAACACTGCAACACACAAAGCCACTAACATACACGCCTACATCAAGACGCAAGTCATTACAAGATTACGTTCACAACTGGATGCAGAGACTTCACGCCCCATGCATCCTAAGTAACGGCGCCTAATTACAATGGTACTCAAACCAAAATACATTTTGTTAACAAAGTAGCTGACAGAGAAATTTCGCAAGACAAGGTAAGAAACTCCACTCCACCTGCTAACAACACTAGACGCACACAACAGCCGTGGACGCTGCGATATCTAGTCTCCACCGACCTTCTTGTTGGTTTTCCCGACGCAGTTCATCAATCTCCTCCTTTAGCGCCTTCATATTCTCTTCATGTCGCTTCACAGCTGACGCCGATTCCTCCAATGACCGGTGTGCTCTTCAAGGAGATTACTCCCCACAGCCGTAATATGTACGATCTTGGCATTGGCCTTGTCCAAATCTTTCTTATTTCCTGGTAGAACTGCTGCCATTCATAGGTGACCTCCAGCAACTCCTTGTATGTTTTGTCAACCTTTGCTATTGAAACCAAGGCATTCATCCCATTGACCAAGTTAATGAGAGTAGCTCCAAATGATCGTAAATCAGATCGCAAGACACACCCGCATCAAATTAGGAATAAGCTAACCACAATAATTCATGTTTCACAAACTAAATCAAGTAGGAGAAACAAAGAAAACAAATGAATGAAAACCAAAACAGGGTGAACTTACAGACGAGGAACCTCGCCACCGGGATCTCCTCCCAGGACGGCATGGCGGTCCGAGAAGTCTTCTTCTGCCCAGCCATGGTGGAGACGGTCAAATGATAGAGAGGAGCAAGAGAAATGGAAGACCAAGGCGGACAACGGCAGGAGTAGGATGTGGCTAGGGTTTCGAGACTCCTGTCCGCTTTAAATAGCCGGAGGATCACCTCGACGACGAGCCAGAGCGGTGCCACCGGAGGAGACGCCGCGACCATTGCTTCAAACATACTCTCCATTATGAGTATGCAAGTCATGGCGCCACTTAACACAGAACCGTGATTCTTTGTAATTCCACACCATGCCTTTGTATGCTGCACGCCTGCGTCGTGACCAAATATGCAATACGTAGAGCTACGAAAGTCCACGAGCTTAAGAGTACAAATCATGACCCTTCTTACTACGTAACCGAGACTACATGGACTTCAGTTCTGGTTATCCATATTCATGTCTCGAATCTGCCATGCTTTCACCTTCATGTTTTAGCACTCGTGACGCTGCTTTTTGCTTCAAAACGCGTTTTCTACATCGACGGATCGCGGCCTAACGTGACTCAGCCTCGAGACTCAACGCCCATGCCTAACGTGATCCCCGCTGGCTAACGGCGTTCCGTGGTAGCACAACCGCGTCCTACCGCTAACAAGCGACATCCATGACCCTAGCCTACTCATCTACATGTTCCGACAAACGAATAACGCCTGTGTTCTCCATCTGGTCGAGTCGACGGAATTATTCTAAACACAAACACAAACGAGCGTGACTCTATATAATACCACACCATGCCTATGACTCTTCATCGATCGAGTCAATGCCTTTATCGAGTAATACACACAACAACAACAAAGAACTGTGGATCGTGCTTTTGAAAACAAGGAAAAAGCTTTCAAAACAGCTTCAACAAGGAGTGTTCGTGATTCGAACCCATTCCGCTGGGTTACCCTAACTAAAGAAATGAACATGACTCGCTAATAAGAAGACTTGCCTCCGCAGGATTCAGGTCCATTCCTCTCCAACAAAATGAGTGAGTGCAATCATTTCAAATACCAAACGAATACACCGATGGTAATGTGACTCGACGTGCATAATGCAACCCTATGTTGGAAATATGCCCTAGAGGCAATAATAAATTAGTTATTATTATATTTCCTTGTTCATGATACTCGCTTATTATCCATGCTATAATTGTATTGATAGGAAACTCAGATACATGTGTGGGTATATAGACAACACCATGTCCCTATTAAGCCTCTAGTTGACTAGCTCGTTAATCAATAGATGGTTACGGTTTCTACCATGGACATTGGATGTCATTGATATCGGGATCACATCATTAGGAGAATGATGTGATGGACAAGACCCAATCCTAAGCCTAGCACGATCGTAGTTCAGATGCTAAAGCTTTTCTAAAATGTCAAGTATCATTTCCTTAGACCATGAGATTGTGCAACTCCCGGATACCGTAGGAATGCTTTGGTGTACCAAACGCCACAACGAATCGGGTGGCTATAAAGGTGCATTAGGTATCTCCGAAAGTGTCCTGGGTTGGCACTAATCGAGATGGATTTGTCACTCCGTAGACGGAGAGGTATCTCTGGCCCACTCGTAGGACATCATCATATCAGTACAATGTGATCAAGGAGTTGATCACGGGATGATGTGTTACGGAACGAGTAAAGAGACTTGCCGTAACGAGATTGAAGAAGGTATCGGATACCGACGATCGAATCTCGCAAGTAAAATATCGCTAGACAAAGGGAATTGTATACGGATCGATTGAGTCCTTGACATCGTGGTTCATCCGATGAGATCATCGTGGAACATGTGGGAGCCAACATGGGTATCCAGATCCCGCTGTTGGTTATTGACCGGAGAACGCCTCGGTCATGTTCAGATGGTTCCCCAACCCGTAGGGTCTACACACTTAAGGTTCTGGGACGCTTAGGGTTATAAAGGAAGTTTGTATGTGGTTACCGAATGTTGTTCGAGTCCCGATGAGATCCCTGACGTCACGAGGAGTTCCGGAATGATCCGGAGGTAAAGAATTATATATGGGAAGTCCTGTTTTGGTCACCGGAAAAGTTTGGTTTTATCGGTATGTACGGGACCACCGGAGGGTCCCGGGTCCACCAAGTGGGGCCACCATCCTCGGAGTCTGCATGGGCCAAGTGTGGAGGGCCAGCCCGGTGGCTGCTGCGCCTCAAGAGGCCCATGTGCCAAGAGATAAGGGAAAGGAGAGTCCTAAAGGGGAAGGCACCTCCTAGGTGCCTTAGAGAGGATGGACTCCTCCCGGCCGCACCTTCCTTAGAGGAAGGGCCAAGGCTGCACCTCCCCCATCTCCCTTGCCCCTATATAGTGGAGGGAGGGAGGGCAGCCGCACCTGAGTCCCCTGCACCTCCTCCCTCCCGTGACACCTCCTCCTCTCCTGGGTGCTTGGCGGCCTGCAGATTGCCACGCCTCCACCACCACCACGCGCAGCTGCTGCTGGATGGAGTCTTCCTGAACCTCTCCTCTCTCCTTGCTGGATCAAGGCATGGGAGACGCCACCGACTGTACGTGTGTTGAACGCGGAGGTGCCGTCTGCTCGCACTAGGATCATCGGTGATCTGAATCACGACAGTACGACTCCATCAACCCTGCTCACTTGAACGCTCGCTTAGCGATCTACAAGGGTATGTACATGCACTCTCCTTCCCTCGCATTAGTCTCTCCATGGATAGATCTTGGTGACACGAGGAAAATTTTGAATTTCTGCACGCTCCCAACACCCTATGCCTCTCTCGGCTGACCGGCCGTGCCTCTCGGTCTAAACGAGTCGATAGAAGCATTCGAAACAGAAACAGGGGCGAGTGTGCCTCTGTATAAAACAACACCATGCCTTTGTGGGACGCACGCCAGTGCCTGTGACCCAAAATATTCCCAAGAGGCACGAAAGTCCACGCGTTTATGAGTACAAGTCATGACGCTACTTAGTACGTAACCTGGCTATACGGACTTCAGCCCGTGTTTTGCTTGAGAAACATGGTATCGTGATGTGCGTTCTTTCTGAAAACCGTGCCTTCAACATCCACGCGCGGCGCCTAACAAGCAAGGAACGAACCCGACGATGCCTTTGTGGGCTGAACGCCGCGCCTCCGTCCGATCGAGCCGACG
>JAHIAM010012202.1:0-14776 GCA_021605205.1 Aegilops longissima
AAAGGAGGCCCGTGTGCAACATAGAAAGGTTCGGCTCGGTTGGTTCATTGACTCATTGAGACCACCTCCTCGGGCTAGGTTTTGTAGCTCTCATTGCCCCTAGCAAAACAAATACATTCAACCAAGCAGCGGTAGGAGTATTATCTCTCCGGAGAGCTCCGAAGCTGGGTAAAACTGCTCGTGGCATCGCCTCGATCTGCTCTTTGCAATCTCCGCCTCCATCGAACCACAAGGGACTCGGTCGCCAGGTCCCATAGGTGTTCGTGGATGCGATCAACCTCCCGACAGCGAGCATGGTGCGATTATTTTGAAGCCGAGCATAAATTTTTGAATAATTGTTTCTCTTGGGAGCTCATGATTGGGGCATGAATATAACATTGATTTAAGCCTCCCCAAGCTTGAGCGATGCTTTTTCCTTCGGGAGGCCAAAAATTATATATATAATTGCGATCACGATGAACAAGATGCATAGGGTAATACTTTTGATGAAATTCCAATTTCAATCTTCTATAGTTCCATGATCTCGTATCATCACATAGCCTATACCATGTCAATGTGTCTCTCTTCAAAGATAAAGGAGACCTTCTTCTTAGCAACATCATTGGGTATACCGCAAGCTTAAATAATCCACAAACTTCATCCACATATATTAAGTGCTCATCAGGATGCTTTGTTCCATCTCCTAAAAGGATTAGCTAGCAGTTTTCTATCATACCGAAGGAAATTCAAAGGATTTCATTTTCAATAGGTTCGATGGGTTGAGGAGCAACTCTTTGCTCTCTTGGTGGGGTGAAGATACCCAACAAGCCCTCAGGATTACTTTCCATAGTAACAAGTGATAGTAAATTTCAGCACACTATATAAATTTTTCCTTAACAAATTCCACCTAAAGGCTTCACTCCCGACAGCGCCGGAAAAGTCTTGATGACCCACAAGTATGGGGTCTATCGTAGTCCTTCGATAAGTAAGAGTGTAACAACGAGGAAGGAAGGAAATGATAAGGGTTTCAGCAAGGTATTCTCTGCAAACTGAAATAAGTGGTAATAGATAGTTTTGTGATAGGATAATTTGTAACGAGCAACAAGTAAAAAAAGTAAATAAAATTGCAGCAAGGTTTAATCCTTTTGTGCGAAACAAGCTGGACAAACTCTTATATAAGGAAAAGCGCTCCGGGACACACATGAATATCGTCAGCTAGTTTTCATCACGTTCATATGATTACGTTGTTGCTTAGATAAGTTGATATGTGGGGGACGGATTGCAATGTACAGCCCTCGATCGGCTATATCTCCCGTGTGAACACGACTTAGAGCATAACCGCATTGAAAGCAATGTATAAGTGAGGTAATCTTCACACAACCCATGTAATACATAAGGGAAAGAGATACATAGTTGGCTTCGTCGACTTCACACAATACATAAATAAACATCCATCATTCAGATTACACTCAAGGTCCGACTCGAACCAAAATAAAAAGATACCCCAAATGCTACAGGATCCCGATCGTCCCAAGCTGAGCTCCACTCTGATCATCGGGAAAAGACACATAAGTAACGACCACGTTCCTCATCGAACTCCACTTGAGCTCGGTTCGTCACCTGCCTGGCATCGTCGGCTGCACTGTTTTGGTAGAATCGTGAGTCACGGGGACTCGGCAATCTCACACCGCGAGATCAAGACTATTTAAGCTTATAGGAAGGACAGAGTTGTAAGGTGGAGCTGCTGCAAGCACTAGCATATATGGTGGCTACATTACCAAAAAAGGCGAGAAGAAAGCAAAACCGGTCGTGAAGCTAGTAGCGATCAAGAAGTGATCTGAACTACTTCGTCAAACATAACTCCAACACCGTGTTCACTTCCCGGACTCCGCCGAAGAGACCATCCAGTTACACCTGATTGATGTGTATTTTAATTAAGGTCAACCGGGTTTTCTACAACCGGACATTAACAAATTCCCATCTACCTCATAACAGAGCACGGCTTTGAAAGATAATACCTGCGGGGTGTCCCAACAAGCCCATTATAAGCTCTCCGGTCAATGAAGGATATTCCTTCTAGGGAAGACCGATCAATCTCGGAATCCGGACTACAAGACATTTGACAGCAATAAAACAAGACCAGCAAAGCCACCCGATTGTCGACAAATCCCGATAGGAGCTGCACATATCTCGTTCTCAGGCACACCGGATGGCGAAGCGTCTGAGAAAGCGTAATCAAGTTGCCAAGGAATGGTCCCGCCGGTGCTCTAGTTTGGACCAACACCGAAGGAACCGGGGGTTAAATAAAAGATGACCCTCGGGCTCAGAAAACCGGGGAAAAAGGCTTAGGTGGCAAATGGTAAAACCAAAGTTGGGCCTTCTTGGGAGTCTTATTCAAGCGAACTGTCAAGGGGTCCATAAATCACCCAACCGTGTAAGGGCGAAATCAAGGAACATAACACGGTATACAAAAACTAGGGTGGCAAGAGTGGAACAAAACACGGCATAAGGCGAGCCTTCCACCCTTTACCAAGTATATAGATGCATTAATTATAGAAGATATATATTGTGATATCCCCAACAAGTAAACATGTTCCAAAAAGAACAACATCTCCATGTTCAACAAGGAACAAACTTCACTTCACCGCAACTAAGCGCTATAAGAGGGCTGAGCAAGCGGTAACATAGCCAATCAACGGTTTGCTAGGAAAGGATGGTTAAGGGCTGACATGGCAATATGGGTGGCATGATAAGCAAGTGATAGGCATCTAGCATAGGCATAGAAAAGCGAGCATCTAGCATAGCAAAGATAGAAGTGATTTCGGGTATGGTCATCTTGCCAATGTTCTCGAGTTGTCGAAAGCTTGATCCTCGTAAGGCGTTCTCAACAGGTTCCTCGTTCACGTACTCGTCTCCGGCTCTACCCAAAGCAAGAACACAAACAAAGGAACCACAATAAATCACGGTGCAATGCACAAGCAACATGATGCAAAACATGACATGATATGCGAGATGTGATATGCAATGCGTATGCGGCGCTCGGAAGGAAATGATGAACCAGGCATCAACAGGCAAACCAAGTATGCGCTGGAAAGATGAGATGATTTCGGTTGAAATCGATATAAAGATCACGGAATCGGATGCACGGTTTGCAAATGACAAGCAAAACAAGAATGGCACAAATCTGCCATTAACAACATGATACCATAGCAAGCAACAAGAATTAAGCTACTGCACAAGCGTATCAAAAAAGCATATGGCAGTGATCTACTCAAGATGCTTGACAAAAGATGAACACTGAGCTACGGCTAAATCACATCATAACAGGTCCAAACAAGCATGGCAAAAGTGCAAAAATATCGAATTTGGACATGGCAAAAACAGCATCGGTAGCAATGTTGAGCAAGAAAACAACATGCTACAGGAACTTATAATAGCAAAACATGGCATGGCATGAATCTACTCAAAGCATAGAACAAAAGTCCCTTACTGACCATAAGCCAAAAGGATAGAAAATATAGTAACACCCATGTCAAAATAGGCAAGTTTAGTTAACAGATTCACAACATGGCATGGCAAAAGCAGATAACAAGTAGGCATGTTTAAGAGCTCAAAGCACTCACTACAGAGCATTAAATGATAAACTAAGCATACATACATCAAGAAGACATGGCATAGAAGACATACATGGCAAGAACAACATCATAGCATACGGATCAACCACAACAACCTTGGCAAAATTGAATAACATGTAAACAATCTGCGAAACATTTTATAGCAAAAGTAGAGCTCGATTGACTCAAGCTATGGCACTCCATAATTGCAAACAAAGGCATGGATGGATGAGAGCATAACCATATGTTCAAAACATCCTTACTGAAGTATCTCAAAATATGCATGGATCTCTCGGTAGCATCAAGTTAACATGGCATCAAAATATCACAAAAAGCAGCTGAAATCACAACATCGGACACCTAGTTTGCATGCTTGTGCTAGTCACCACATAGATCACAAAAATACATGGCATACACCCCTGGAAAGATGGCATGGCATATTACAAAACACATGTAGGACTCAAATTCATAGTGTGCACACATCAATCATAGCAAAAATAACAAAAGTGCAAGTTACATTGAAAGCGAAACTAACATCACATAGCCCTCTTCTAACAGCATTTGGGCATCAAGATGAGCTCAAATGAAAATGATGCAATGAGATGAAATGATCTACTCTTGAGCGAACATTTTGACATATTACGCCTGAAAGCAGACTCTGATTCAAAGTTATGATCGTCGAAAATGCCACAAATAATCACGAGACAAAAACTTAGACGAAATTTTGGGGAAAAAGTCAACGAGCAGGATCCGGATCGGGATCCGAAGCTTCGATGTCGAGGGCACAGCGGGCTTCCATGAGACGGCACGGAGGAAATACCGGAGAGAAGCGCCGGCCTGAGGCGGATGGCGCGGCATTGATGGTCAGCGGCGATGGCAGGGCCAATGCCTGAGGCAAAGCAGCCGCGGCAGACCGGCAAGACAATGAGCAGCCGTGGCCCTGAGCCATGGCGAGTGCAGACGTGAGGGCAACGCAGGCCTAGCAGGTAGGATGGCAGGTGCCGCGTGTCGTGCCCGTTGCTTATGGCAGAGCTGGGACCGTCGTCGGCGTGATATTTTGTCGGTAGGTGGAAGGCTAGGGTTCCTTGATTTGGAATGGGAGTGCTTAAATAGGCATAGAGGAGCTAGGAGAGTCCAAATGAGGTGTAGTTTTACCCACGATCGGTCGAGCGAACGAAGAGCATGGAAGTGACTTAGATGGGTTATTGGGCTGTTTTGAAGGGTGTTGGGCTGCAACAAAGGCCTTTCTTGAAGTCGCGGTTAACCGTTGGAGTACCAAGAGCTCAAATGACCGAAACTTGACGGTGGTCTACGGTGGTATACCAAAGCCACTTGACAAACCTCGGTCCATTCGAGAAAGTTTAGTACCGCTCATGGAAAAAGCGTAAAGGGGCGCGTGGGGCATAGGAGTCGGATTGCAAAGCGGACACGGGAAAAATGCTCGGAATCATGGGCGAACACGTATCAAATCGATGCCATGATGACATGATATAAATGCATGACATGGACAAAATGCAAAATGAAAGAAAAACCCAACCACGGAGGAATATCATATCACAATGCGAAAATGGCAAGAGTTGGAGTTCAAATATGGAAATTACATCCGGGTGTTACAACCTCCACCACTACAAGAGGATCTCGTCCGAGATCTAGGTAAAGAACTCGGATATTGACGGGGTGATCCTCGCGCTCCCGGTGGCTTCCGGTGGAATGGTGTGACCACTTCACTTTCGGAATTTGATTGACTTTTGCGAGTCTTGCTCGGTTTCTTCAAGAATAGCAGGGGTGCTCATGATAAGAGATCTTCTTGAAGGTAATTCTTGAAGTTGATAGTGCGTTCGAGTCTTGAAGCACTTGCGATGTGACATGAAACACTTGCGTTGAAGTTGGGGGAAGCTCAAGTTGATAGGCGAGATCGCCTCTTTTTGCCAATGATCTTGAAAGGACCCACGTATCTGGGGCAAGCTTCCCTTTAACGAAAGCGGCGAGTGCCTTTCATTGGAGAGGCGGGGTAGACATGGTCTCCGATTTCAAAAGCCACATCACGGTGCTTGTCATCATAATAGCTCTTTGGGCGATTCGGTTTGAATTCTCACGAATGACTTTGCACATTTCTTGACCCGGTCAAGTCATTGCCAAAGTTGGCGTTCACTCTCGGACCAATTGAGAGAACGACACTTTACGCCATAGAAATTTCGAATGGGGCCTTGCGAACTTCGCTTGGAAGCTGTTGTTGTAGGAGAACTTCGGCATATGGAAGACAATCTTCCCTTCATACGAAAGAAATGACACAAGCCCTGAGCATATCTTCAAGGATTTGATTTACTGCCGACTTGGCCACTTGTTTGAGGATGGAAAGCTGTTGAAGCGATGTTGGTGCCCATGGCCTTGAAAGAATCCCAAAACTTGGAGGTAAAGATGCTGATGGAAGAGATCACTTGTGGAATGCCGTGCAAGAGACAATCCGGGGTGTATAGCTCGCCACGAGCTGCTGTGATGGATTCTTTGATAGGAAGAAAATGAGCCACTTTAGTAAGCTTGTCAATGACAAAAGATAGCATCATTTCCCGCTTGGACTTGGAAATCCATCACGAAGTCCATTTCAATATGATCAAACTTCCATTCGGAATAGCAAGAGGTTGGAGAAACCACTGGTCTTTGGTGTTCCTTTCACTCTTCGGCATCACACTCATTCCGAATTGAAATTTCTCGCTTCATTGAGTCCACCAATATGGCCTTGAGGTCTGGTACATCTTTACTTCGGGATGAATGGATAAAGCGGTTGTGCCTCGTTCATAATGCTTTTCTCAGATCACCCTTAGGAACCACAATCCGGTCCTCGAAAAAAGTATCTTTGTCATCAATGTGGAAGCACTTGTACTTGGAAATGCCCTTGTCGATACCACGTTTCACCTTTTTCACCATGGTATCCGGAGTTGAGCCTCCAGAATCTGATCTTCCAAAGTAGGAGAGACTATGAGGTTGGCAAAAAGCCTTGAAACAACGAAGATTCAGCTTGCGGAAGCTTCACGGGATCCGGTTGGAAGGGCTTGAGGATTAATTTGCGATAAGCCTTCCTGCTCAAAGCATCTAATCCATTGGCCTTGGGAGTTATTCAATACTTGGGTTGTATCTTGAATCATTTCGACCCATGGCACAGATGGCATGGCATATTACAAAACACATGTAGGACTCAAATTCATAGGTGCACACATCAATCATAGCAAAAATAACAAAAGTGCAGTTACATTGAAGCGAAACTAACATCACATAGCCCTCTTCTACATTTGGGCATCAAGATGAGCTCAAATGAAAATGATGCAATGAGATGAAATGATCTACTCTTGAGCGAACATTTTGACATATTACCATAAGCAACTCTGATCAAAGTTATGATCGTGAAAATGCCACAAATAATCACGAGACAAAAACTGGAAATTTTGGGAAAAAGTCACGAGCGGATCGGATCGGGATCCGGTCGATGCGAGGGCACTGGCTTCGCCGGGAGACGGAACGGAGGAATGGGAGGAAGGGGCCGTGAGCCGGGTGGCCGAGCATGAGGTCAAGCTGGTGGGAGAAGCGGCAGCGCCACGTGGCAAGCAGCCGCGGAGGCAGGCGGGCGGCCGGGCAGCAGGGGCGAGGCGTGGTGACCGAGCGGGGCAGCAGCCGGGCGGGCAAGGCGTGATGGCGGAGTGCCGTGCCGTGCCCTGTTCGTTCGTGGCCAGGAGGGAACGTCCGGCGGCCGATATTTTGTCGGTAGGTAGGGAAGGCTAGGGTTTCGGATTTGGAATGGGAGGTGTTAAATAGGCATAGAGGAGCTAGGAGAGTCAAATGAGGTGTAGTTTTCGCCCACGATCGTGATCGAGACGAAGAGCATGGAAGTGACTTAGATGGGTTATTGGGCTGTTTTGAAGGGGTGTTGGGCTGCAACTTAAAGGGCCTTTCTTGAAGTCCGGTTAACCGTTGGAGTACCAACGAGCTCAAATGACCGAAACTTGACGGTGGTCTACGGTGGTATACCAAGCCACTTGACAAACCTCGGTCCATTCGAAAGTTTAGTACCGCTCAGGAAAAAGCGTAAAAGGGGCCGGGGGCATAGGAGTGCGGATTGCAAAAGCGGACAGCGGAAAAATGCTGGGAATCATGAGGCGAACACGTATGCAAATCGATGCACATGATGACATGATATAAAATGCATGACATGGACAAAATGCAAAATGAAAGAAAAAACCCAACCGGAGGAATATCATATCACAATGCGAAAATGGCAAGAGTTGGAGTTACAAATATGGAAAGTTACATCCGGGGTGTTACAACACTCCACCACTACAAGAGGATCTCGTCCGAGATCTAGGACTGAAAAGAACTCGGATATTGACGGAGGTGATCCTCGCGCTCCGGTGGCTTCCGGTGGAATGGTGTGACCACTTCACTTTCGGAATTTGATTGACTTGTTGCGAGTCTTGCGCTCGGTTTCTTCAAGAATAACAGCGGGTGCTCATGATAAGAGATCTTCTTGAAGGTCAATTTCTTGAAGTTGATAGTGCGTTCGGGAGTCTTGAAGCACTTGCGAGTGTGACACTGAAACACATCGTGCGTTCGCGAAGTTGGGGAAGCTCAAGTTGATAGGCGAGATCGCCTCTTTTCCAATGATCTTGAAAGGACCCCGTATCTGGGGCAAGCTTCCTTTGATACGGCGGCGAGTGCCTTTCATTGGAGAGGCGAGGTAGACATGGTCTCCGATTTCAAAAGCCACATCCGGTGCTTGTCATCATAATAGCTCTTACGGCGCGATTGCGGCTTTGAATTCTCACGAATGACTTTGCACATTTCTTGACACGTGATCAAGTCATTGCCAAAGTTGGCGTTCACCTTCTCGGACCAATTGAGAGAATCGACACTTTACGCCATAGAAAATTTCGAATGGGGCCTTGCGAACTTCGCTTGGAAGCTGTTGTTGTAGGAGAACTTCGGCATATGGAAGACAATCTTCCACTTCATACGAAAGAAATGACACAAGCCCTGAGCATATCTTCAAGGATTTGATTTACTGCTTCGACTTGGCCACTTGTTTGAGGATGGAAAGCTGTCTTTGAAGAATGTTGGTGCCCATGGCCTGAAAGAATCCCAAAACTTGGAGGTAAAGATGCTGCGTGCGAAGAGATCACTTGTGGAATGCCGTGCAAGAGACAATCCGAGGTGTTAGCTCGCCAGCGAGCTGCTGTGATGGATTCTTTGATAGGAAGAAAATGAGCCACTTTAGTAAGCTTGTCAATGACAACGAAGATAGCATCATTTCCCGCTTGGACTTGGAAATCCAGTCCACGAAGTCCATTTCAATATGATCAAACTTCCATTACGGAATAGCAAGAGGTTGGAGGAGACCAGCTGGTCTTTGGTGTTCCTTTCACTCTTCTGCGGACATCACACTCATTCACGAATTGAGCAATTTCTCGCTTCATTCGAGTCCACCAATATGTCTTGAGGTCTGGTACATCTTCGTACTTCGGGATGAATGGATAGAAGCGAATTGTGTGCCTCGTTCATAATGACTTTTCAGATCACCCTTAGGAACCACAATCCGGTCCTCGAAGAAAAGTATCTTTGTCATCAATGTGGAAGCACTTGTACTTGGAAATGCCCTTGTCGATACCACGTTTCACCTTTTTCACCATGGTATCCAGGAGTTGAGCCTCACGAATCTGATCTTCCAAAGTAGGAGAGACTATGAGGTTGGCAAGAAAGCCTTGAGGAACAACTTGAAGATTCAGCTTGCGGAAGGCTTCACGGAGATCCGGTTGGAAGGGCTTGAGGATTAAAGCATTGCGATAAGCCTTCCTGCTCAAAGCATCTGCAATCACATTGGCCTTGCCGGAGTATATTCAATACTTGGGTTGTACTCTTGAATCATTTCGACCCATCGAGTCTGCACTGAGGTTGAGGTTGGGTTGAGTGAAGATATACTTGAGGCTCTTGTGATCGGTGAAAATGTCCACTTTCCTTCCCAACAAGAGATGTCTCCATGTTATCAATGCATGGACAACTGCCGCCAACTCAAGATCGTGAGTGGGGTAGTTCTTTTCGTTGAGCTTTAGCTGATGAGAGGTATAAGCCACAACTCTCTTCTCTTGCATTAACACAGCACGAGACCTTGAAGAGAAGCATCACAGAAAACTTGAATGGCTTGGATTCATCGGGAGGAGTCAAGGCAGGAGCTGTGCGAGTTTCTCTTTGAGAGTATTGAAAGCAACGTCACACTCGGGAGACCGGACATACTTCACATGCTTACGGAGGAGGTTGGAAAGAGGCTTTGCAATCTTAGAAAGTTCTCAACGAATCTTGACAATAGCTTGCAAGACCAAGAAAACTGCAGACTGCTTGACATACGAGGAGGTTCCCAATTCACAACTAGGACACCTTCTCGGGATTAACAGCGATGCCCTTAGGCGGAGATGATATGACCAAGATAAAGCACTTCATCAAGCCAAAATTCACATTTGGAAAACTTAGCATAAATTGATACTCTCTGAGCTTGTCTAGCACCAATCGCAAATGTTTGGCATGATCCTTCTTATTCTTGGAAGACCAAAATATCATCAAGATAGACCAAGCGAATTCATTGGTGTAGGGGTTGAAGATGAAGTTCATCATCAGAGAGAATGTTGGAGGAGCATTGACAAGGCGAAAGACATGACGGTATATTCATAAGAACCAAAGCTTGTTCGAATGCTGTCTTGGGAATATCTTGTTCACGAATCGAATCGATGATAACCCATCTGAAGGTCAAGCTTGGAGAACACTTTAGCACCTTTGAGTTGCTCGAAAAGCTCATTGATGTTGGGAAGTGGATACTTGTTCTTGATGTCTTCTTATTTGGGCATGTCGGCGAAGTCGGTCCGTGCCATCCTTCTTCGGACAAAAGAACACCACAACCCCAAGGAGATGAACTGTCGATCAAACCAGGCGCTCTTGTTCATCGAGCTGCTTCTTCAATTCCTTCACTCATTAGGTCCAAGCTTGGGGCCTTGCAAGCGGGTTGATGCGGGCTCAAGATGATACGAACTCAAGGGCGATGAGGAGGAAGGGCTCTTACGGAAAGACATCTTGGTACTCGCATTGGAATCGAGAATAGCATCAATTCGCCCTTCTCATTGAGGAAAACAACCGAATGGTTTCATCACAGCGGCATAGATGATCACATCATTAGAAGTAGCAATTGAATTTCCCAGCACAATCAATGAGCTTTGTTTGGGATCCATCCGAGAATAAGATCAATATCCAGTCACCAAGGACAAATGGTTTAGGAAATCTATAATGTCTTGATAGAACATCATGACATTGAGTTGCTCTCATTGACTTGGGAAAAATACCCAAGGTTTATCCTAAGACCGAAAATCATTCTTTGCAAAAGGTCTTGACATGAAACAATCGATGCACGTATCAAATAAGACTTTTCGGGAATATCATTGAGAGATTACCCATTATCACAGGAAGATTCCTCCGCGGCTGCATTCATCATATTCACCTTTGGGACTTGGGATTATGTTACCTTTGCATTTTGGAAGATTTCACGGGGAGGAGGGCGGGGCGCCTTTGGTTGAACACTTGTTAGCATAGTGACCTTCTGCGACACTTGTTGCAAGTCACCTCGAGAGAGGCGGTGGTAAGGGCATTTGACCTTGGAGCTTGAGAATTTGACTTTACGATAGCTTTGGGTTGGGCGGGTGGGAAGATCCCGACCACCTGAGTTCTTCTTATAAGGTGAGACGGGGAGGAGGAAGGTAGAACCCTTGCGCTGCCACTTGAGAGGAAGAAAAGGAGCGCATCCTGATTCTCTTCTTAGAAGCCTCACATTTGAGCTGGGCAGCTTCTTGTTATGCCATTTGTAGAATTCATCATACTTTTACCTCAAAAGCACAAGAGCTAATTGAGATCTTCTAGACCACCTCGAATTGATAGATCATACTCTTTTCATCGGGGCGTCTTGCTTAGCAAGCATTCTGGAGCTGGATATTGTATTGATACAAGACATGTTGCCTTGCTTGAGATTGCGGAACTCCTCCGCTTGCTCTCAACAACACTTTTGAATGTGGTGAGCTCGAAATCTCGGCGGAACTCATCCCAGGTAATGACCGACCTCCTCTGGAATCTTTGTATTCTTGGTACCACTCGGCAGCTTGGTCCTTGAGTTGAAGCGATGCAAACTTGACAAAGTCCTCAGGTCGACATTGCTACATTCAAAATGCTTGCAATGTCCACAAGCCAATCGTCGGCGTCTTTGGCCTCGACACAAACGAAAGACTTGGCTGATTAGCGAGGCGGGAGAGTAGCAAAGTCGGCTGGTTGTTGCCTTGACCTTGATTTCCTTGTGCCTTGCCCTTGAGTGCGCTCTTGCAAGAGTTGCAAAATCATCGAGCATTGGCATTGGTGGCTGCCATGATAGCTTGCGAGCCTCCGGGCGGAGGTGGAGGTGGAGGTTTGACTCCTCATTTCGTTCCGGATTCGGCGTTGGCGGAGCCATCTGAAGAGGTGACATCCGTTAGCACTTGATAGACAAATAGTCAAGTTGAATCAGCGGATAGAAATTGCAACATATAGTCTTCACAATAAACATTGAACAAGAATGAGCAATGAATTCAAAAGTAACATCACATGTCCATTAAGGTGAAAGCCACTTGATTAAAGGTTGATGAAAAAAATAACAAAGTGCATGGAACAAATAAGTGGTAAGGATTACCCAATCACGAACCAAATATCTGCGGGAAGAAATGCTAGGAGCTACTTGAATCCCACCTATAAACTCGAAACTTTGGTTATGCAATCTGGTGTTGGGGATCTGGGGACACAAAATATATCACCCAAACTAACAATACCTAGATCCAGTGTATCCATCCGTCAACACATAACCAAGAAACCTTGAAATCGTGTACCTCGACCTTGAAAAACATCCGTTATCAAGTCATGGCAATACTCGAGCTGCGATCTTTGGGTTATCGGGGTTATCCACAACTGCACAAAAGAATTTGATGTCGGCAAAACTCGGTATTCGAACTCAGCGATAAAATTGTGGCGACAACACCTCGGAGCTCAACTCCCGGGACACGCCACAACCCTAAATGTCGGGAGGCACCAAGAACAATGTTCTCGTCACAAAACCATGGAACGATTCCAAGATACCAGCGTGATCCAAAATTTTTTAGTGAAATTTGAGGAGAGGAGTCAAAACTTCTCGTCGGGAGACCTCACGAGCGCGAAGGAATGGGGTAAAAAGAATCCTACTCTCCGATATATATAATCCTAAGACTCAAAACATTTTCGTTCTAGACTCAACAACGCCAACAAACAATCAAGTAGGGGGCTCCTAAGTGGGAAGGCTCTTATTACCAACATAGCGCCCTCGATCGGCTATATCTCCCGTGTCGAACACGACTTAGAGCATAACGCATTGAAAGCAATGTCATAAGTGAGGTAATCTTCACACAACCCATGTAATACATAAGGAAAGAGATACATAGTTGGCTTCGTCGCCACTTCACACAATACATAAATAAACATCCATCATTCAGATTACACTCAAGGTCGACTACGGAACCAAAATAAAGAAGATACCCCAAATGCTACACGATCCCGATCGTCCCAAGCTGGCTCCACTACTGATCATCGGGAAAAGACACATAAGTACGACCACGTTCCTCGTCGAACTCCACTTGAGCTCGGTTGCGTCACTAGCCTTGGCATCGTCGGCACATGCAACTGTTTTGGTAGAATCGTGAGTCACGGGGACTCAGCAATCTCACACCAGAGATCAAGACTATTTAAGCTTATAGGAAGGACAGAGTTGTAAGGTGGAGCTGCGCAACTAGCATATATGGTGGCTACATTACATAAAAGAGGCGAGAAGAGAAGCAAAACCGGTCGTGAAGCTAGTAGCGATCAAAAGTGATCTGAACTACTTACGTCAAACATAACTCCAACACCGTGTTCACTTCCGGACTCCGCAGAAGAGACCATCCAGTTACACCTTGGATTGATGTGTATTTTAATTAAGGTCAACTTGGGTTTTCTACAACGGACATTAACAAATTCCCATCTGCCTCATAACAGCGAGCACGGCTTTGAAAGATAATACCTGCAGGGTGTCCCAACAACCCATTATAAGCTCTCACGGTCAGCGAAGGATATTCCTTCTACGGAAGACCGATCAATCTCGGAATCCGGACTACAAGACATTTGACAGCAATAAAACAAGACCAGCAAAGCCACCCGATTGTGCCGACAAATCCCGATAGGAGCTGCACATATCTCGTTCTCGGGGCACACGGATAGCGAAGTGTCCGAGAAGCGTAATCAAGTTGCCAAGGAATGGTCCCACGGTGCTCTAGTTTGGACCAGCACTCGAAGGAGCAACGGCGGGGGTTAAATAAAGATGACCCTCGGGCTCATGAAAACCGGGGAAAAAAGCTTAGGTGGCAAATGGTAAAACCAAAGTTGGGCCTTCTTTGGAGAGTCTTATTCAAAGCGAACTGTCAAGGGGTCCCATAAATCACCCAAGATGTAGAGGAGCAGAAATCAAGGAACATAACACGGTATGGCGAAACTAGGGTGGCAAGAGTGGAACAAAACACCAGGCATAAGGCGAGCCTTCCACCCTTTACCAAGTATATAGATGCATTAATTATAGCAGATATATTTGTGATATCCCAACAAGTAAACATGTTCCAACAAGAACAACATCTCCATGTTCAACAAGGAACAAACTTCACTTCACGCAACTAGCAGCACTATAAGAGAATGAGCAAAGCGGTAACATAGCCAATCAACGGTTTGCTAGGAAAGGATGGTTAAGGCTGACATGGCAATATGGGTGGCATGATAAGCAAGTGATAGGCATCGTAGCATAGGCATAGCAAAAAGCGAGCATCTAGCATAGCAAAGATAGAAGTGATTTGAGGTATGGTCATCTTGCGCAATGTTCTCGAGTTGTCGAAAGCTTGATCCTCGTAGCGTTCTCAACAGGTTCCTCGTTCACGTACTGTCTCCGGCTCTACCCAAAGCAAGAACACAAACAAAGGAACCACAATAAATCACGGTGCAATGCACAAGCAACATGATGCAAAACATGACATGATATGCGAGATGTGATATGCAATGCGTATCGCGCTCCGGAAGGAAAATGATGAACC
>JAHIAM010012203.1:0-26039 GCA_021605205.1 Aegilops longissima
CGTCCCATCATAAATGGAATTTCAACAAATTAGAAGCAGCGCATGCTATAAATCATATGAAAGATGCAACTAATATCGCATTGCATATACTAAAGGTGTCTCGTCATATTGATTGATCGGGATACAAAAAACAATAGTTTTATGTAAGGCGTGCTTAATGAACAGATGTACTATGTACTAAATACGGAAGGCATGTCACATTAACGGTATAATGTCACATTTACGAGTATAAGCTAAGCAGACTAGCACATGCGGTTTAACAGATTGGAAGAATTACAATCTAGACACCATATGCAACATGCAACTACATATCACTGCGCTGCCAAGTTAGAGCAAGCACTGCGATGCTAGTGTAGAAATCTGTAATCAACTACAGAGCTCGTTCACTATCTTCATCTAGCATTTACATTTCTTGAGAATCATGTCGGAGGCTGATGCTACATTCTTTAAATGAGGTAGTCCCTTGCTTGCATGCCTCGTCATAAGTGATTGATGAGGATACACAAGAACATTAGTTTGATGTAAGAACATTGTTAATACGGATGTACTAGTATGTACCAAAAAGCGAAGGCATGTCATATTCAAAGGTATAATGTGTAAGCTAAGCGGATGCAATTTAACAAATTGGAAGCAATACAAGCTAGAACATCCATTGGTGTGGTGAACATGATCATCTAGGACACGAGAGCACGGTGGGAGGCGGGCTGCTTCGCCACCATCGCGGCTTTTAGTTGGCTTCGGTGATGCTGTCTTTCTTTGGGCTTGTCCTTTGGCTCGGCGATTACGACTAACTATTTGTCTACGGTGCTCACGGGATGGTGGTTCATGTAAAAATATCTTTCCTTATCTTAATAAAGACCGACTTGACCTTCGAATACAAGCTAGACACCATATGGAACACGCAACCACATATGACACATGCACAAGTTAAAGCAAGCACACAGGATGGTGGTTCATTGCGGCGAGTCATCAACTCGAACAACGTTTACCGTCTCCATCTCGACCTTTGCACCCTTTAAAAGCGACTGTAGCGTGCGGCGCCTTCTAGCAGTGAAAATTGGCTTGACTTGTCTCTTTTTTTTTGCTTCCCTTCGGTGAACTCTGAAATACCCTTGCCTAAAAACACAATAGTGAGAGTATGGATGAAGTGTAATGCAGAACTAGTGCCTTTGTAAAAGTAGCGAGATAGCGGTGGCTGAAAAATAAATGGCAGAGACATATGATAGCTCTACAACATTGCATGGCAAACAAAATTAGATTCTACTCCGTATGATTTTGTAATATATGAGCAAAGGAAATACGAGTACTCCTCCGCACCACCACATGTGGTCATATCTAAGATAACGATCATTGAAAATAAATAGGTCAGTCGATTTTTTTAATGAACCGTCCAATCTATAAAGAGCAGGCGGATGGCCTTCGTCTACCTCCTTGATCCTTTGTTGATGATCTTTCTCAAACCACCGGCGACCATGGGCAGGACCCGTGCCTCGCCGCCCGCCCTCCATCGACCTCACACCACAGGCCGTTAGCTTGGCAGCGCCCCAAGCCATTCCTTTAATCCCGAGCCTCCTCCGGATCGGCGCCCGGTGGCTCTAGGCTGCATCGCCCTAAGATAAACACCAAAGGCGCTGCTTCCCGGTGTAATAGTCGTACTAAGCGCTGTTACGCTGGGGAATGCTTCCGTTAATTGGGAATCAACTTGCGGAAATTGAAATTCAGAGGCGACGGACCTCTAGCTAAGGTGAAATAGTATATGAGGAGAAACCTTGTGCATCGCGAGTTACTAGAACATCTAGTATCAAGCGGTCAACTAATGTGTATGTACATGGGATGAATACCGTGCAGCGAGAGCGTGAAGATTTGCACAAATAAGGGAAGAGTACCTTCTTTGGTTGCAGTGTGGTCACCTCCACATGTCATGGCGATCTTCTTCTTTTTCACAGGAAACCGATGTTACGGAGGTGCGAGCTTGGGCGAACCCATGGCCAAGTTGTTGTGTGTTTGCCATGGCTGTATGTCGGCGGAGAAGCGAATCCAGGCGGCGAAGGGCGGCGTAGCTGGAATAGCTCCGGTGCGGTGGAGGTGGCGAAGTTGGGCGGCAGCCTTGAAGCGGGGCGGCGTGGTTGGCGGCTCGGATCGGGCGGCTCAGCTTCGGCTTCAACTACTAGCCCGTGGAGGTGTTGCGGTTGAGGTTCGGTGGACGGCGGCGTGAGGTATCGGCTCGGCGTGATGGGGAAGGTGGCGGTTGATGGGTGGGATGGGGTGGCGGACGAAGGGCAGCAGGGGTTTCATGACTGGTGGAGAGGTAGTTTGGCGTCCATGGAGTATGAATGGGGAATCGGACGGGTGGGGGTGAACCATGTTTGATGCAGGGACGCGCTTGTTTTGGCTTTTTGAACAAAAGATGGGGCGCTTGTTTGAAATTTGGGAAAGTACAAACTTTGCCCCCTCTTAAATTCGGACCTACTACTGGTCAGGGTAGGATGGTAATCCCAGGTGTCCCAAATAGTGGTAGGGAAGCGATTTGGCGTAGCATGTGTAGGCCATTGTGTATGAATGTTTTTGGAGGCGGTTGCGTGGCGTCTAGATGAAGCTACAAACCTACCCGGTTTAGACCTTTGGACGTCGGGCGGTAGGTTTCACTGGTCGGAGTTATTAGAAAAGTAATTTCCTTGTACTACCAAACATTGGTCTCCGCGGTTTGGGCGAGTAGAGGCTCTTTGGTAACCGTTCGAAATTTTGAAACACAAGCATTCACGTTTAGAGTACTCTTGAACTATGAGGATTGACCTAAATAGACAACGTTATATTTGACCTTGTATGTTTGAAAACCTCATTAAATTATCCGCTTCCTTTTGAAATTTTGACACTTGAAAATCATATAACTACGATTATTTTGGAATGGAGGAGCTAAATTTGAATCTATTTTGTACACGACTACATATGCTAGTATGTACAAAATCAGAGCAAAGTTGGTACCCCCATAGTTTAGGTATGGTTTACAAATGCCATGACATCAAATTCAAATAATTGAATGGACTTCATGTTGAATTCGATTTTTTTAAACCACCTTAGGTTGAATTCAAATGTATGCTAGTTCATAGGTAGCTATTTATAAATATCCATTGTGTAACTTTCATTATGTATAATGTGCTTTCCACACACAACATGAACTATACTCACGTTTATATTAGATTGCTAAGCGATGCATTATGCAGAGTTCAAAATACTAACTATGTGGATCAATTGTGTCAAATAATAACATAGACATGCTCAAATTCGATAGAATCTAGATGTACGATGGATCAATGACCGCTCCTTACTTGAATTGCAAATATCATGATCCCATCCTAATATTTTGATACAATTTATATCTTTAATCAATGTGTAGAGCAGTCTTTTCGTGTAGTTTCACTCTCCATCGGTGGTCTCTCACACATGCTCACACACTCTCTCCGAGGTGTCTTTCTACACACATGCTCTAGATATAACCCTCCCTCCCTCTCGTAACCATTTACAACTGTTTTCACTAACCTTTATCACAAGCACTCTTCCTCTACAAACATACACACGCACAATCCTCATCGACCCTTTCTATATACATGGACCTGCCTCGCGTCTCATGTACGCACATTATCTTCGCTTTGTCTCTCACGCATTATCTCACACCTCTCTTCCTAATCGTGAGTATGATTCTAGCAGAGCATTTTGTAGGATGCCCTTAAAGTTAGGTTGGATGAATAGTAATATCGAGAGATAAAGGGTTACCTTAGTCCAAGAACCTAGGGTTAAAAATCCTAGCGGCTTTGTCGGTGGACACAGAGTCCTTCACAATTCTGCTATCTTTGTCTTGTCGACTAGTCATCCATGGGTCTTCCTAAATGTGTCATGGGCGACCAATGTGGCGCAGGACGGAACCGAGCGAAGGGCCTCACCTCGACCCACGGACCTCACGCGGTGACACACCCTCTGCCCCCACGTCTCATTATCTTCTCACACCCACACATACCAACACAAACACCACACACAGAAAATTTCTCCTGGTGCCTCTATTCCCTCCCCTTGCATATACACACTCAAGGGAATGGAATCTCTTGTCGTGACATCATATTAATCTCTCTCTCTCTAGACCTCTCTCATTTCTCGTGCTATCTCTCCCGCCCCCATCGGCCCCTCTATCCATGCCTCTCTCGAATCGTAATACACACACATACCTCTCTAGGCCCGCCAAATGCATCAACTACACATTCACACATGTTACATCACGTACCCATTGATCTAAAAAGCCCTCTCTTCACGTTTATTTCACATACAACATTCCTTTTGAATAAAGTGTGGCCAAAAATTATTTTAGAGTTTCTACATATATACAACATTACAAAGTTATATGGAGAGTCTGACGCTAATTTGCATTGCATGGTGCCCACAATGATATTTATTCCATACTTTGTGAATTTGTATATTTTTATACTATATACAAAGTTAGTCATAATAAAGAGAAACAAAGAGCATCTCTCTCTCCATCACATACCCCCACATCGCTCCTTTCACGTATGCACACAAAACTATCTCCGGTCCTCTAAAAGTAAGCCCCAGAAAATTCACGCGTGTTTCATCTTTCTCTCGCTATATATGCAATGGCGATCATTGTATTTGAAGCGAAAGCATGATATATACATTGGACTTCATAATCCACTCATTACGGTCACCGTTTCGTTTAGTGGTTATTATCAGATCCGGGCTCACCGTACAACTTTGTATTTGCTCATGACATGACTAGTTGACGATTAAACACTCCACGTGGCACCTCTAGTGTTGCATCACATTATCTCACTAACATCGTGCCCACTGTCGACTTGTATCTACTCTACATCTACACTATTATAAAATACATAAAATACACTCTTATAAAAAACAGAGTTGGTGATGATGGTGTGCCTGCCATCCTGCAATATAGGCCGTCCGATTTATATCGGCGGATAGGAAAAAAACTATGGCAATTTTGCAAAAAGGTACCCACACACCTCTCCACATTTGCAAATAAGGCCTTCCCTCGTTCATCATTTTCTCTCACAAGATAAACAAGTCATACAAATGCATCTTGATGTTACGTGCAACGCACGAGCATATTGCTTGTAAGAATGAAAACAAACGACAAAAAAATATTTTGACGGTGGTTGGAAGTCATGACCGCGGGCACGACGGACAAGGTGGCCTTGTATTGGTATGCTGAGCCGTCTGTTTTAACACACATGAGCTAGTGTGGTGATTATACACACACGCACGCACGCACATGAACTCCATCCACGCAACACTCACACAAACACATGCACCCACGCACGCATGCAACACTCACACGTACACGCAGCCACACACGCATAACACTCACACGCACACACGCACGCATGCATGCACACACCGATACACCACACGACCAACACACACTCTCACGCTCAAGTGCTCAACCTACGTGCATGCGCACATCAGGCCACAGCAGACACATACACAACCGGTGATTCCCGCGCATGGGTTGGAGCCTTATCGCGCTGCGTAAATTTGTGTTTATCGACCTTTTCCCTATGCGAACGGCGGTGGGACCCACAAGGAACGTGGTCAATTTAACTAGTCAACATGGCGCCACGCAGACTATTTGGCGGTCAGCAGTGCAATCCGTTGCTGAGCTGTGAGCAAGTGACGGATAATCACCGCAAAATGTATATAGTGACCGTAATCAGCTTATTCTGAAGTTCGGTGACCGTATTACGCTTTTCTCTCTGTAGGCCCTCCAAAACTACATCTCTACACGTTCTCGCATGTTACATCTAACAACTATGCAATACATCACTACTACTACACTCTAACACAATAAATCATATGTGTTTTTACTTTTACTAGATATCATATTGTTACTTATAATTATTCAGTTTGCATACATTAAAATTGCCTTTGAAATGTATGGCCAGTATCATCTACCGTGCGGGAAAAATCCCGCCCTTTCCTGTTTAATCGGGTTTGTATCGATGGATCGTGCGAAACAACAAAACTATAGTACTATCTGATACAAGTGACAGTTCCTTTGGGCGTCGTGTCGTCTACTCCTCCGTCGTAAGAGTGGGCGCTTCGCTTTCATAAATCTTCTAGTCCCTTTCGCCGACATGTGGGACATCAAGCTACGGGTCCACGTGCCATACGGAATCTGATGCGAGCAGCGGGGTGAAGCACTCCGGTCATGGCGCCGGCGTAGTAATGAGAAATGAGGCGTCAAATCACAAAGCTGCACCTTTCCTGCAGTTAAGTTGGAGGGGCGAAGTAATAATGCTAAAAAAAAGTTGGAGGGGCGAAGCAACCATCATTTCACTCGTTGCTGAATCGCTTCTCCTCATCTTCTTCAACTTAACCACGTGTTGCTTCGCCGTTGTTACGCCTCATGTGGGGCCGCGGTTCAGCTTGGTAAAGCAACGACACGTGGGACCGCATGTTAGCAAATCGCCAGGACAACGTCCTCCGAAAATAAGAAACCTCCCCCGCCATCTGCGCGGCAAAATCACCTCCTTTTTACTAATCTTTGATTCTATAATTTTTTAGATAAATATAATTGAGATTTGTATAGATAGCACACAGGAGCAAAACCAAGTGGTATGGTTAAGGGCATCCACAATGTGTAGCTAAATGTGAAAATAGCTTTTGGCATCGTGGGAACCATTGTGGACGGTGTTGCCAAAGCCAAAAAGATTGAACCGAAGCTCCCTGATTGATTGAAGGAATAGAAAAATGCAATGTCTCTCCTCTTTCTCCCATGCTTGGACGCATGTAGTACAGTATAGAGCACAGAGTCTACTCCCCTGTCCCTTCTATCACAAATCACAAAGTAGTGAGGCATCAAATCACAAAGCACGGACGAAGCAACTATAATTTCACTCTTCGCTGACTCCGCTTCTCCATCGTCTTCTTTGAGAAACCATCTCACCGCACTAGTACTCCTAGTAGTAGTACTAGTAAAGGATTTCCTGGATGCAAATAAGGCGGTTGTCTCGGCTTGCAGGCGACACTTGCGACGACTTACCGTGGTCTCCCTCAATGGTGTTCTCCGTCGAGCGCGCGCCAAACCACAAAAAAAGTCGTCGCGCACGGGCAAGGAATTCAAATATAGTTACTACCTCCGTTTTTTGTACACAAGGCCAGTATATCAAAATTACAATTTGCAAAGGGCCACTAACACTAATCGAGACAAAATTGATGGGGTTAGCAACCAAGGACATTAATATCCCTGCATGCATGCGGAAGTGAGAAGGTTAGTTTGCATGGCGCTGCATTAATCAAGCGATGAGGTGAGATGGTTAGCTCTTTGGTCTTTCGAGAAAAAATCGCATTAATTGACATGTGAAGCGAGGATTTGTATCGATTAAATCTCATGAAGGAAAACCCGCCTTTCTTTTTTGACACTAGTACTCCTAAATGCGTGCGTACTTATCCTGTTTGGGTCTAGGCCATGCATTGCCAAACTTCGCCACACATTTTTGCCAAGCTTGCCTAAAGTTTTCAAAATGAGAAGGAGGTACACTTGCGCACGGCTGTCGTGGTCGCACCGCACCCTCACACGGTCGCTCCTGCACGCCGCAGTCACGCCGCACCCTCACACGATCGCTCCTGCGCTGCAAACCCAACCAAGGAGGCAGCACCCTCCAAGGCGACACCGACACGTGTTGTCGCATGTGAACAAACCAAACTCAGCCATCCTATCGCTGACACATAATTTTTGTTCATAGAGTATGTTTATCCAACCGCATGTTGGGGAGTATCCATATGGCCCATGCGGTGGTCTGTTCGGGAAGAAGAAGAGGTGAGGAAGAAGGAAAGAAGGGTTAGGAGACGTAGGATATTCATCCAACCGCCTGAAATGGTAGACTGACCCAAGTCAGGCGACTTGCATAACGAATAGTATGTTTTTACACAGCAAAAGTGAAGGAAATATGCCCTAGAGGCAATAATAAAGTTATTATTTATTTCCTTATTTCATGATAAATGTTTATTATTCATGCTAGAATTGTATTAACCGGAAACATAATACATGTGTGAATACATAGACAAACATATAGTCACTAGTATGCCTCTACTTGACTAGCTCATTAATCAAAGATGGTTATGTTTCCTAACCATAGACATGTGTTGTTATTTGATTAATGGGATCACATCATTACGAGAATGATGTGATTGACATGACCCATTCCGTTAGCCTAGCACTTGATCGTTTAGTATATTGCTATTGCTTTCTTCATGACTTATACATGTTCACTGTAACTACGAGATTATGCAACTCCCGTTTACGGAGGAACACTTTAGGTGCTACCAAATGTCACAGCGTAACTGGGTGATTATAAAGGAGTACTACAGGTGTCTCCAAAGGTACATGTTGGGTTGGCGTATTTGAGATTAGGTTTTGTCACTCCGATTGTCGGAGAGGTATCTCTGGGCCCTCGGGTAATGCACATCACTATAAGCCTTGCAAACAATGTAGCTAATGAGTTAGTTACGGAATGATGCATTACGTAGCGAGTAAAAGACTTGCGATGCGAGATTGAACTAGGTATTGGATACCGACGATCGAATCTCGGGCAAGTAACTATACCGATGACAAAGGGAACAAAGTATGTTGTTATGCGGTTTGACCGATAAAGATCTTCGTAGAATATGTAGGAGCCAATATGGGCATCCAGGTTTCGCTATTGGTTATTGACCAAGAATAGTTCTAGGTCATGTCTACATAGTTCTCGAACCCGTAGAGATCCGCATGTAAGGTTTGATGGCGGTTATATTATGAGTTTATGAGTTTTGATGTACCGAAGGAGTTAGGAGTCCCGGATGAGATCGAGGACATGACGAGGAGTCTCGAAATGGTCGAGGCGTAAAGATCGATATATTGGACGACTATATTCGGAGTTTGGAAAGGTTCAGTGATTGGGTATTTTTGGTCTGGGAGAGTTACAGGAATTCGCTAAGGAGTATATGGGCCTTATTGGGCCATAGGGGAATAGAGAGAGAGGCCAAAGGGAGGAGGCCTCGCCCCCTCTGGTCCAGGTGGACAAGGGGCGCAGCCCCCTTCCTTCTCTTCTCTCCCCTCTTTCCCTTCTCCTACTCCAACAAGGGAGGTGGAATCCTACTAGGACTAGGGAGTCCTAGTAGGACTCCACTGGCGCGCCTCCTCCTAGGGCCGGCCTCCTCCCCTTGCTCCTTTATATCACGGGGCAGGGGCACCCCATGACACACAAGTTGATCTCGGATCGTTCCTTAGCCGTGTCGGTGCCCCCTCCACCATATTCCACCTCGGTCATATCGTCGCGGAGTTTAGGCGAAGCCCTGCGCGATAGAGCATCATCATCGTCCTGCGCCGTCGTCTTGTGGAACTCATCCCGACACTTTGCTGGATGGAGTCGGGGATCGTCATCGAGCTGAGCGTGTGCTGAACTCGGAGGTGCCGTCGTTCGGTACTTGGATCGGTCGGATCGTGAAGGCGTCGACTACATCAACCACGTTGTCATAGCGCTTCGCTTCACGGTCTCTGAGTGCGTGGACAATACTCTCCCCTCTCGTTGCTATGCCATCACCATGATCTTGCGTGTGCGTAGGAAATTTTTGAAATTACTCGTTCCCCATCGGTGGCATCCGAGCCAGGTTTTATCGTTGATGTCATATGCGAGTAGAACACAAGTGAGTTGTTGGCGATACAAGTCATACTGCTTACCAGCATGTCATACTTTGGTTCGGCGGTATTGTGAGATGAAGCGGCCGGACCGACATTACGCGTGCGCTTACGCGAGACTGGTTTCACCGCTGCGAGCACTCGTTGCTTAAAGGTGACTGGCGGTGTCTGTCTCTCTCACTTTAGTTGAACCGAGTGTGGCTCGCTCGGTCCTTGCGAAGGTTAAAACAACACCAACTTGACAAACTATCGTTGTGGTTTTGATGCGTAGGTAAACGGTTCTTGCTCAGCCCGTAGCAGCCACGTAAAACTTGCAACAACAAAGTAGAGGGCGTCTAACTTGTTTTGCAGGGCATGTTGTGATGTGATATGGTCAAGGCGTGATGCTATATTTTATTATATGAGATGATCATGTTTTGTAACCGAGTTATCGGCAAGCTGGCAGGAGCCATATGGTTGTCGCTTTATTGTATGAAATGCAAGCGCCATGTAATTGCTTTACTTTATCACTAAGCGGTAGCGATAGTCGTAGAAGCAATAGTTGGCGAGGCGACAACGATGCTACGATGGAGATCAAGGTGTCGGCGCGGTGGCGATGGTGATCACGGCGGTGCTTGGAGATGGAATCACAAGCACAAGATGATGATGGCCATATCATATCACTTATATTGATTGCATGTGATGTTTATCCTTTATGCATCTCATCTTGCTTTGATTGATGGTAGCATTATAAGATTATCTCTCACTAAATATCAAGAAGTGTTCTCCCTGAGTATGCACCGTTGCGAAAGTTCTTCGTGTTGAGACACCACGTGATGATCGGGTGTGATAGGCTCTACGTTCAAATACAACGGGTGCAAAACAGTTGCGCACGCGGAATACTCAGGTCAAACTTGACGAGCCTAGCATATACAGATATGGCCTCGGAACACGGAGACCGAAAGGTCGAACGTGAATCATATAGTAGATATGATCAACATAGTGATGTTCACCATTGAAACTACTCCATCTCACGTGATGATCAGACATGGTTTAGTTGATTTGGATCACGTAATCACTTAGATGACTAGAGAGATGTCTATCTAAGTGGGAGTTCTTAAGTAATATGATTAATTGAACTTTAATTTATCGTGAACTTAGTCCTGGTAGTATTTTGCAAATTATGTTGTAGATCAATAGCTCGCGTTGTTGCTTCCCTATGTTTTTGCTTCCTATGTTTTATATGTGTTCCTAGAAAGTTGTATTGAAAAATGTTAGTAGCAATGGGCGGATTGGATCCGTGATCGAGGTTTATCCTCATTGCTGCCTGAAGAATTGAGTCCTTAATGCACCGCTAGGTGACAGACCTATTGCAGGAGCAAATGCGGGCGTTATGAGCGTTTAGCTAGCTCAATATGATGACTACTTGATAGTTTAGTGCACCATGCTTAGCGGCTTAGAATCGGGACTTCAAAGGCGTTTTGAGCGTCATGGACCATATGAGATGTTCCAGGAATTGAAGTTAATATTTCAAGAAAATACCGAGTTGAGAGATATGAAGTCTCCAACAAGTTCTATACCTAAAAGATGGAGAGAATCGCTCAACTAGTGAGCATGTGCTCAGATTATGCAGGTACTTCAATCGCTTGAATCAAGTGGGAGTTAATCTTCGGATAAGATAGTGATTGACAGAATTCTCTAGTCACCATCACCAAGTTAGTAGAACTTCGTGATGAACTATAATATGCAAGGGATGACAAAAGTAATTCCCAAGCTCTTCGTGATGCTAAAATCGAGGAGGTAGAAATCAAGAAAAACATCAAATGTTGATGGTAGACAAGACCACTAGTTTCAAGAAAGGGCAAAAGGAAGAAGGGAACTTCAAGAAGAGCGGCAAGCAAGTTGTTGTTCAAGTGAAGAAACCCAAGTCTGGTCCTAAGCACGATACTAAGTGCTTCTACTGCTAAAGGATTGGTCCTTTGAGCGGAACTACCCCAAGTATTTGGTGGATAAGAAAGGATGGCAAAGTAAACAAGGTATATTTGATATACATGTTATTGATGTGTACTTTACTAGTGTTCATAGCAACCCCTCGTATTTGGTACTAGTTCGGTTGCTAAGATTAGTAACTTCAAAGCAGGAGTTGCAGAATGAGCAGAGACTAGTTAAGGGTGAAGTGGCGATGAGAGTTGGAAGTAGTTCCAAGATTGATATGATCATCATCGCACACTCCCTATACTTTCGGGATTAGTGTGGAACCTAAATAAGTGTTATTTGGTGTTGAGCATGAATATGATTTGATCATGTTTATTGCAATCTGGTTATTCATTTAAGTAAGAGAATAAATTGTTGTTCTATTTACATGAATAAAACCTTATATGGTTACACCCAATGAAAATGGTTCATTGGATCTCGATCATAGTGATACACATATTCATAATATTGAAACCAAAAGATGCAAAGTTAATAATGATAGTGCAACTTATTTGTGGCACTTGCCGTTTAGGTCATATTGGTGTAAAGCGCATGAAGAAACTCCATGCTGATGGACTTTTGGAATCACTTGATTATGAATCATTTGATGCTTGCGAACCGTGCCTTTTGGGCAAGATGACTATAACTCCGTTCTCGGAACAATGGAACAAGCTCTTGACTTATTGGAAATAATACATACCGATGTATGCGATCCGATGAGTATTGATGCTCGTGGCAAGTATCGTTATTTTCGACCTTCACAAGATGATTTTAGCAGATATGGGTATATCTACTTGATGAAACATAAGTCTGAAATAATTGAAAAGTTCAAAGAATTTCAGAGTGAAGTGGAAAATCATCGTAACAAGAAAATAAAGTTTCTGCGATCTGATCGTGGAGATGAATATTTGAGTTCTGAGTTTGGTCTTCATTTGAAACAATGTGAGATAGTTTCACAACTCACGCCATATGGAACACCACAGCATAATGGTGTGTCGAGCGTCGTGTCGTACTTTACTAGATATGGTGCGATCTATGATGTCTCTTATTGATTTACCATTATCGTTTTGGGGTTATGCATTAGATACAGCTGCATTCACGTTAAAGGGCACCATCTAAATCCGTTGAGGCGACACTATATGAACTGTGGTTTAGCAAGAAACCCAAGTTATCGTTTCTTAAAGTTTGGGGCTACAATGCTTATGTGAAAAAGTTTCATCGTGATAGCTCGAACCCAAATCGAGAAGCGTCTTCATAGAATACCCAAAGGTAACTATTGGGTACACCTTCTATCACAGATCCGAAGGCAAGTTATTCGTTGCTAAGATGGATCCTTTCTAGAAGAAGTTTCTCTCGAAAGAAGTGAGTGGGAGGAAAGTAGAACTTGATGAGGTAATTGTACCTTCTCCCTTATTGAAAGTAGTTCATCACATAAATCAGTTCGGTGATTCCTACACCAATTAGTGAGGAAGTTAATGATGATGATCATGAAACTTCAGATCAAGTTGCTACCAAACCTCGTGGGTCTTCGAGTAAGATCCGCACAGAGTGATACGGTAATCATGTTCGGAAGTCATGTTACTAGACCATGATGAACCTACGAACTATGAGGAAGCGATGATGAGCCCAGATTCGCGAAATGGCTTGAGGCCATGAAATCTGAGATAGGATCCATGTATGAGAACAAAGTGTGGACTTTGATGGAGTTGCCCGATGATCGGCAAGCCATATTATATAAATGGATCTTCAAGAGGAAGGCAGATGCTGATAGTAGTATTACTATCTACAAAGCTCGACTTATGCAAAAGGTTTTCGACAAGTTCAAGGTGTTGACTACAATGAGATTTTCTCAAGCGTAGCGATGCTTAAGTCTGTCCGAATCATGTTAGCAATTGCCACATTTTATGAAATCTGGCAAATGGATGTCAAAACTACATTCTTTAATGGATTTATTAAAGAAGAGTTGTATATGATGCAACGAGAAGGTTTTGTCAATCCTAAAGGAGCTAACAAAATGTGCAAGCTTCAGCGATCCATCTATGGACTGGTGCAAGCATCTCAGATTTGGAATAAGCGCTTTGATAGTGTGATCAAAGCATATGGTTTTATCTGAGACTTTTGGAGAAGCCTGTATTTACAAGAAAGTGAGTGGGAGCACTACAGCATTTCTGATAAGTATATGTGAATGACATATTGTTGATCAGAAATGATGTAGAATTTTCTGGAAAGCATAAAGGAGTATTTGAAAGGAGTTCTTTAAAAGAAAGACCTCGGTAAAGCTACTTACATATTGAGCATCAAGATCTATTGAGATAGATCAAGGCGCTTGATAAGTTTTTCAATAAGTACATACCTTGTCAAGATTTTGAAGTAGTTCAAAATGGAATAGTCAAAGAAAAGTTCTTGCTGTGTTGCAAGCGTGTGAAATTGAGTAAGACTCAAAACCCGACCACGGCAGAAAATAGAAAAGAGAATGAAAGTCATTCCTATGCCTCGATCATAGGTTCTATAAAGTATGCTATGTACCAGACCTATTGTATACCTTGCTCTGAATTTGGGAAGGAGTACAATAGTGATCTAGGAGTAGATCCTTTGGACATTGGTCAAGAACATCCTTAGTGAGGACTAAGGAAATATTTCTCGATTATGGAGGTGATAAAAGAGCCCGTCGTAAAGAGTTACATCGATGCAAGCTTTTACACTGATCGAGATGACTCTAAGTCTCAATCTGGATACATATTGGAAGTGGGAGCAATTAGCTAGAGTAGCTCCGTGCGAGCATTGTAGACATAGAATATTTGCAAAATACATACGACTCTGAATGTGACAGACCCGTTAACTAAGCTTCTCTCACGAGCAAAACATGATCATACCTTAGTACTCTTTGGGTGTTAATCACATAGCGATGTGAACTAGATTAATGACTCTAGTAAACCTTTTGGGTGTTGGTCACATGACGATGTGAACTATGGGTGTTAATCACATACAGATGTGAATATTGGTGTTAAATCACATGATGATGTGAACTAGATTATTGACTCTAGTGCAAGTGGGAGACTGAAGGAAATATGCCCTAGAGGCAATAATAAAGTTATTATTATTTCCTTATTTCATGATAAATGTTTATTATTCATGCTAGAATTGTATTAACCGGAAACATAATACATGTGTGAATACATAGACAAACATATAGTCACTAGTATGCCTCTACTTGACTAGCTCATTAATCAAAGATGGTTATGTTTCCTAACCATAGACATGTGTTGTTATTTGATTAATGGGATCACATCATTACGAGAATGATGTGATTGACATGACCCATTCCGTTAGCCTAGCACTTGATCGTTTAGTATATTGCTATTGCTTTCTTCATGACTTATACATGTTCTGTAACTATGAGATTATGCAACTCCGTTTACGGAGGAACACTTTGGGTGCTACCAAGCGTCACAGCGTAAGCTGGGTGATTATAAAGGAGTACTACAGGTGTCTCCAAAGGTACATGTTGGGTTGGCGTATTTGAGATTAGGTTTTGTCACTCCGATTGTGGGAGAGGTATCTCTGGGCCCTCTCGGTAATGCACATCACTATAAGACTTGCAAGCAATGTAGCTAATGAGTTAGTTACGGAATGATGCATTACGTAGCGAGTAAAGAGACTTGCGATGCGAGATTGAACTAGGTATTGGATACTGAGCGATCGAATCTCGGGCAAGTAACATACCGATGACAAAGGGAACAAAGTATGTTGTTATGCGGTTTGACCGATAAAGATCTTAAGTAGAATATGTAGGAGCCAATATGGGCATCCAGGTTTCGCTATTGGTTATTGACCAAGAATAGTTCTAGGTCATGTCTACATAGTTCTCGAACCCGTAGAAGTCCGCAACTTAAGGTTTCGATAGCGGTTATATTATGAGTTTATGATTTTGATGTACCGAAGGAGTTGAGTCCGGATGAGATCGGGGACATGGCGAGGAGTCTCGAAATGGTCAAGGCGTAAAGATCTATATATTGGACGACTATATTCGGAGTTCGGAAAGGTTCGAGTGATTGGGTATTTTGAGAATGGGAGAGTTCACGGAATTCGCGGGAGTATATGGGCCTTATTGGGCCATTTAGGGATAGAGAGAGAGGCCAAAGGAGGAGGCCTCGCCCGCCCTCTGGTCCGGGTGGACAAGGGCACAGCCCCCTTTCCTTCTCCTCTCCCCTCTTTCCCTTCTCCTACTCCAACAAGGGAGGTGGAATCCTACTAGGACTAGGAGTCCTAGTAGGACTCCTCACTGGCGCGCCTCCTAGGGCGGCCTCCTCCCCTTGCTCCTTTATATCACAGGGGCAGGGGCACCCCATGAAACACAAGTTGATCTCGGATCGTTCCTTAGCCGTGTGCGGTGCCCCCTCCACCATATTCCACCTCGGTCATATCGTCGCGGAGTTTAGGCGAAGCCTGCGCGGTAGAGCATCATCATCGTCCTGCACGCCGTCGTCTTGTGGAACTCATCCCGACACTTTGCTGGATAGTCTCAGTGAGAAACAAGTAATCGGTGTGGAGTCCCATCAGCGCCATCGGCGGGTTGAGTGTGAACCGTAACCCTGTATGCCGTATTCTTACTCGCCGGAAGAAATATACGCAACATGATACGTTGCAGCCGTGTAAGTCGATTACATTGAATGTACAGCAAGATCACAATAAAAGAGCAGATGATAAAACTATACTATATGCAATATGGCTTTGTGGCTCTGTATGCAGGGTTTTTGCGTAAAAGCTGGTTTTATTTTCCCTACATCAAAGGCATAAATGGAGTCTGTACTATGGGTTTTCTATCATGACATGGTTCCGCCAACCGATGTCTCATAGCCCACAATCATCATAAGTTGCCCACAATTAAGTTATCAATCCGGTGTTGAGAGTTCGAGATAGATCCAGTCGGATGCTCAAATTGTCCGTAACAGGGGACACGGCTAATCGATTAGGTTTAAACCCTCTGCGAGAGGTTTGTACACTTTACCCATAAGATTGATCCCTCTCTTCGTTCTCGCACTTGAGTGTTTGAGAACAAGATGACCGAAACATGGTCTTCCAAAGAGTTCCTCGACCCTTTGTCGGTACCCATCCAATCCTCTAGTAGTTCTACATCTGCTAACACCGTCCCAGCCGAGTCACAACTAAGGTCAACCAAGCGAGCCCATAATGACTTGCGGTTGCAGGTAAGCTTCGGCGTGAAGTATTCTTCCGTCTCTTTGAGTGCAGGTGAAGCTTTCCATAAGATGTCATGGCGCTTCTCCATGCATCCCGGCCAACCTTTGGTTTCTCGGGGTGCTGTCAACAAATCCTTCACCCAGTGGTGTGTATTGAATTCTTGTCTTGAGCCTTGAAGTCTTGAGGCCTTGAAGATGCAGTCCTTGCAGATTCCATCATGGAGTTATCGTCATTGGCGTAGAATCCTCCATTCTCACACCACTCCAGTACTCATACCAAACCCGTCTACTATAGCGTAGCATTAAATAAAATATCGTCCGGGCTTGGTAACAGGGGGTGGGTTCCTACCTCATGCATACTACTCAACTACAAGTTCAATAACACTCTTGAGGGTGGTTGCAAAGATGTCACTAAATGCAATAAAACATAGGCAGGAAAGCATGGTCAAAGTGAACTTGCACTGGTGATGTTGTGAAGAAGAATTATCGTTCTCAAGAAATAACTTGATAGACTACTCGTCACTCTCGATGAAATCTATATAACAAACATATCATTTACATAAGCACTCACACTAACAATCAAAACAAAGAGAAGCGAATAAGAATCGAAGGAACTTCAAATAAAACTAGGAGTCTTCTTCTACAACATTCACAAAAATAGTTTTGTCTAACGGAAAATAAAACACTAAAATAACAGAGAATAAAATATAAATTTAGTTAAGACAAAAAAAAATAAAGTATTTTTCATAAAGCTATTTTGAAAGTATTTTCAATTGGGAGTTAAAACAGTAGAAATCCATTGCAAGTTATTAGCGAACTTGAATTGATTTCACGATAACAAAATAAAATAAATATAAAAACTTGTTGAACACCTACTGTTTAACTAATAGAAACCAAACATAAACTTTCTGAAATATAAAATAAAATAATTTAAAAACAACTATAGAAAAAAGTAGCTATAATTGAATAGAACTAAAACAGAATTTGTTTTACATGAAACAATAAGCTAAAATACTCAAACAATTTTGAAGTTTTTACCACTGGTAAATATGATCACTAGTGATCAGTAGAAAAAGAATCAAATAAAAATCTATTTTAAACTCCCGGAATAAGCAAAACAAGCTTTAATTCAAATCTGATCTAACTCAATTTTATAAATCCATACATAGACAAATTATATATTTTGGAAACTACAAGAAAATTGTGATCTAGCATAAAAGAATCAGCATCATTGGACTTCTAGATCAAAAGTTATAAGCTAAACAAGAGCGGAACTAAATCTGTTACGGAAATAAATCTGAAAACAGCGGAGTTACCTGTCGTGAGGCAGAGATGGCAGGAAGGAGATGGCGATGTGGAGGATGCTCGGCGAGGTGAGGTCGCCCGGCGAGGTGGGGGTGGCGGAGGAGGGTCGGCGCTTGGGAGGTGGCGCTGGGCGATGGGAGGTTCGAGAAGAGCTCTGGTGGCGTTCTATGCAGGAAAAGGAGGGCGGTGGCGAGAAGGCTACGGGCAGGGAGGCGTGGTGATGGGAAAAATGGAGCGAGGAGAGGAGGGGTTTTATAGGCGGTCTCGGGAGGCGCTGGGATGGAAAAGACGAGGGAGATCGGGAAGGTGGAGATTTCCTGTCTCCATGGACATGGAAAGCTTCTGTAACGTGAGAGGAAGCAGAGGAAGGAGATGATCTCTTGTTGGGCTAGAATAGGAAAGTGCTTAATGGGCCAGCAGGTTTTCCTAATAAAAGCGATTCCATTCCTATTTTAAAATTAGGAAACTAAAACAATAAAGGAAATCAAATCAATTGAATAAAGAGTTTTTATATACTAAAATTATCAGAAAAATAAAATGTAGATGATGAGCATTATTCCACGGCCAAAATAAAAACTTAAAAAAATGTTTTCAGAAAATCCTAAAGGCTTTATTTCTTTTTGCAAATAATTTTTAAATAAAAACTTTGGTTTTCTTGGCTCAAATATTTTCAAAAATGCCCCTGATTTTGGAGGTCATTTTCCTCCGCTCTTTCTTGCTTGCAAGAATTTATTTTCAGGGTATTTCTCGGGGAAGAAAAATAGAGAAACAAGTGCAAATATTTGAAAGAATTAAATTGCAAAACTCCGTTCAAATTCTTTGTAGTTGAAGAAGTCATGTCATCTTCTCTCATTGATTTTAATAGGATGAATTTGAATTTACGGAGAAGGGAAAGTCATTTTATTCCTCTCTTTCAAAAGTTTTTGAAAAGGTTCAAATTTCACTCAAGTTTAATTCACTCAAGCAAACAAACAAACAATTCAATTAATTATATTAACATTCCAAAATTTGGGATGTTACAAACCTACCACACTTAAAATGAATCTAGTCCTCGAGATTGAAGAAACTAACAAGAAAAGGTTAGGGGTTGGGGTCTTCTAGCAAATGTCTTGGTCGAAAGGTCGGGGTGCTACCACACTTAAAAACAAGGTCATGGTTCCAATAAACTCAGATATTTCCTCTGGAGGGCTGACAATGTATGTCTCTTCACATATCTTACAATAGCTCCTTCATTAAAGCTCTTACATCGGAAGCATAGAGTTTTCCTCAAAAGCTTGGGTCGGTTCGTCAAAGTTGAAGTTAAATAGAGGCTGGATCTTCTTAGCTGATAGGTGCATGTCCATTCTAGTCAACTATCGAAACACTCATGGTGGTCTACCATTAATGGTTTCTCCTGCGGAAAAGCGGGTGCAGGTTGAACTTCACCGTATATCCTCACGATTGTAGCGGTTGCTGTAAAGGGTTCCATCGTCCTACCATTCTATGGTTTTATGGCTTATCGTGTCGACACTCTTCTAAGGTTTTCGAGGCTCTCGATTTCCATCAACATATGATAGTTCATGATAGAAGTCTTGGTATGGGGCCAATCCATCCGTGCTTGAATCATTACCACATCGTAAATAGTGAATCACGTATTCTAACACTTGGGCATACTCACGGGCATTGCAGAATTTCTCTTGTTCTCGAGCTGGGTTCGAGTAAATCCATAGTTTACATAAGCTGAACAAACATCTATCGTTACTTCACCACTCTCGGGTTTTGCGTACCCTCCTCTGAAGCGTATCTGATTGGATCTTTGATTCTTCCAAATTTCTTCCTTCATCAAGGTTACATCTTTCCTTTTCAAAATCCACGGGCACGTGGGTTATGGCCCACTTCACACTAGTGCAGCTTTAAATCATCCTTGGAGTAACTCTCTTGTTACACCTCCTTTGAATCGATAGTACTCTGTTTCTTCATACCATCATATCAAAACAAAACTCCAACTTATTTTGCTCAGCTTCCTTCTATGGACCGTCATGAATAACACATTTCTTTCTTCATTGATCTTGTGGCTTTCTGAGTACTATGACCAAAAGAATGCACAAGTTTATCCATAAAATCTCATTATTTTCATATCAATCTTTCATTACATCCTTAACCATTTTCGTAAATTCAAATTCCAAAAGTACTTTGTTACAAATGCTGCCACCCACATGATTTGGTATGGTGGGCATTACTTCCAACTTTATTCATTTATCCTCCTCGAGGTTCTTGATCCTTTGGAAGTGTGCGACATGAGCCTTGAAATCTTCAATCTTCTTTTTCATCATGGTGGTCTTGAGCTTCTCCTTCATCATCTCTGCATGCACTTGGCTTAGGTATTCTGAGTATACTGAGTCTTGCTTCAAGTATTTCTCCGATCTGGTATGGCTTCCATGGCTGCTTCACGAACAGCGTCGAAGAAAGTTGCTTGTGGCACACGTGAGATGAAAAAGTAATGCCCCATCCTCTTTGGGCAAACTCCTTTCAAGCGGTGGAGGTGTACCTCCACATACCAAAGTTCCACTCCCTTTTGCATGAAGGGTAGCCTTTGTAGACTGCATCTCCTTCAAGGTGAATATGCTTCATCATGTCCTTGAGGGTCTTGGGTAATCATGATCACTTGTCGAGGTCATGATGGTTTCAGGACCTTTAAGGAAAGACTCGTAAAGGTCGTCATCTGCAGTTGTATAACAAAAGTGGTGCTCAGAATGAGGTACATATCTCACAGGCACACATTCATATCATCCAAACAAAACTTCAAACTCAATTCCAATTTCCTGTTTATGCATCACAACTCACTTTCTTCCATGTTCATCAGAATATTAATTTCCAAGATAAAATATGACAACTCCTTAAAGCTTTTCAGCATGTGACATTACAACTTTATTGAGTCTGAACTATTACAATCTCTAGAAATCTATTACATAACTCAACTCATTGAGCTCATGAAAAGGAAATTGCTTTCTACTACTCTTATTATCCATATCAAAATTCCAACTACTCAACTCCAGCTGTCATCTTGTCGGGACATTTAATAGCATAATGTCTGCCTCCTTGCAGCGAAAACAAATGACTTCGACATGTCTGGGGCTTCTTTGTGATTATCGGGCTCCTTGGATTCTTGGCTTCTTTTACAGGCATTTACTAGCGTAATGACCTAAATCCTTACACACTGTAACAGGTGATATGACTCAAGTCCTTTTCTGCAAAAATTGTGTTGTTCTCGGGTTGCCTTCCTTTTCTCTTCTGGATTTCTCTGTAATGATCGAGTTTCTATCTCGAGGTCAAACTTCACTTACTTTGTCGGAAGTATCCGGATACTCTTTTCTTCCCTTGGGGCAATCTTGTGAAAATGTCCTTCTTCTCCACATGAATAGCGAGGCATTGGAGTAAAATCTGTTGAGGCCTTCTCCATCAAGGTCTTCAACACTTTCATTCATCTTGGTTCTTTCATAACTTCTGGAGAGCTTCTTTCATTCTTTCTTTCTGCTCTGAATAGTTTGTGGCACCGTGGAGTAAATGTGACCTTTGCCCGGGTAATGGGTGGTTCCTTCACACAAGAAACAAGTCACTGACTAGTTGGGCATTCCTCGGTGGGTGTTCTTCCTCACAATGAGGCATCCATCCTTGTGTTCCTCACAGGTGTGTCCTATTTCTCCATAAATCTTGCGAGCACAAGGTTTACTTCTTGGTGCATCATTGTGCTTCGGATAAGGCGTGATCTCATCGGGGTCTTCTTGAATTCCTCCCAAGTTCTTGCTCCTTTAAATCCTTGTATGGCTTGATGCATTCTCCACCGAGTTGCAACACTTTACGTAAAAATCTTGAAGAGCATATTGAACCTCATACTTCCTTGAAACCAAATTGCTCCAGTGATTTTCCATATTCGCATCCATAGCTCTGCCTCGGGCTAAGTCTTGATCGAGAGAATATCAGGTCCAACTTCATTCATCATCTATGGGGTTCAAGGGTTTTAGGGTGAGATGAGAGAGAGGTGGGGAGGATATACACACAATACAACCAATAGTTTTTGAAGAAACAAGTTTTATTTTGGGGCTGTCGGAAAACATCAAACAAATGACAGCTCACAAATCATCGCATCTAACGTGGGTGTATAGCGAGGTTTGGTCTTCTAAAGGTCAAATAATTCTTGAGATCCTTCAAGTCTTGAGTCTTCAACTGTTGTAGATTCTAATGGAGAAATCCTCTTTACTCTGAAGGGGTCATCGGTTCTCGATATCAAATCCTTCTTGGGCGTCTTGATTGATCCTCCGGGTGATCAAAGGATAAGGGTATATTCTAACTATTTGAGGTGAGAGGTCTATCTGAGAAAATCAGAAAAGATGAAAGTAAGTCTTTTTGTAAATAAAGTTTTGAGATATCCTGTCAAGGGCTTTCCGATTTCTGGGTCACGTCCTCTGGTCAACATGTGCTCGATACCATTTACATGGCGACCCGACCTCGAACAGTCAAGCCTACGTATTCTTATGCCATCCACAGATCGGTATCTTGGCTTTACAGTACATCAATGTATATATCAAAGTGCAATCACATGTATAAATAACGTAAAACTGATATATACCTCAATAGTCTCGCGGAAACAAGTAATCGGGTGTGGAGTCCCATCAGCGCCATCGGCGGAGTTGAGTGTGAGACCGTAACCTGTACGTATTCTTACTCGTCGGGAAGAAAGTATCGCAACATGATACGTTGCAGCCGTGTAAGTCGATACATTGAATGTCTGCGGCAAGATCACAATAAAAGAGCAGATGATAAAACTATACTATATGCAATATGGCTTTGTGGCTCGTATGCAGGGGTTTTTGCGTAAAAGCTGGTTTTATTTTCCCTACATCAAAGGCATAAATGGAGTCGTACTATGGAGTTTTCTATCATGACATGGTTCCACCAACCGATGTCTCATAGCCCAATCATCATAAGTTGCCCACAATTAAGTTATCAATCCGGTGTTGAGAGTTCGAGATAGATCCAGTCGGATGCTCAAATTGTCCGTAGCAGGGACACGGCTAATCGATTAGGTTTAAACCCTCTGCGAGGTTTGTACACTTTACCCATAAATTCGATCCCTCTCTTTCGTTCTCGCACTTGAGTGTTTGAGAACAAGATGACGAAACATGGTCTTCAAGAGTTCCTCGACCCTTTGTCCGGTACCCATCCAATCCTAGTAGTTCTACATCTGCTAGCACCGTCCCAGCCGAGTCACAACTAAGGTCAACCAAGCGAGCCCATAATGACTTGCGGTTGCGGGTAAGCTTCGGGCGTGAAGTATTCTTCCGTCTCTTTGAGTGCAGGTGAAGCTTTCCGCAAGATGTCATGGCGCTTCTCCATGCATCCCGGCCAACCTTGGTTTCTCCGGTGCACGTCAACCGTCCTTCACCCATGGTGTGTATTGAATTCTTGTCTTGAGCCTTTAAGTCTTGAGGCCTTGAAGATGCAGTCCTTGCAGTTCCATCATGGAGTTATCGTCATTGGCGTAGAATCCTCCATTCTCACACCACTCCAGTACTCATACCAAACCCGTCTACTATAGCGTAGCATTAAATAAAATATCGTCCGGGCTTGGTAGCAGGGGGTGGGTTCCTACCTCATGCATACTACTCAACTACAAGGATTCAATAACACTCTTGAGGGTGGTTGCAAAGATGTCACTAAATGCAATAAAACATAGGCAGGAAAGCATGGTCAAAGTGAACTTGCTGGTGATGTTGACGAAGAAAATTATCGTTCTCAAGAAATAACTTGATAGACTACTCGTCACTCTCTGTGAAATCTATATAACAAACATATCATTTACATAAGCACTCACACTAACAATCAAAACAAAGAGAAGCGAATAAGAATCCGAAGGAACTTCAAATAAAACTAGGAGTCTTCTTCTACAACATTCACAAAAATAGTTTTGTCTAACGGAAAATAAAACACTAAAATAACAGAGAATAAAATATAAATTTAGTTAAGACAAAAAAAAATAAAGTATTTTTTCATAAAGCTATTTTGAAAGTATTTTCAATTGGGAGTTAAAACAGTAGAAATCCATTGCAAGTTATTAGCGAACTTGAATTGATTTCACGATAACAAAATAAAAATAAATATAAAAACTTGTTGAACACCTACTGTTTAACTAATAGAAACCAAACATAAACTTTCTGAAATATAAAATAAAATAATTTAAAAACAACTATAGAAAAAAAGTAGCTATAATTGAATAGAACTAAAACAGAATTTGTTTTACATGAAACAAGCTAAAATACTCAAACAATTTTGAAGTTTTACCACTGGTAAATATGATCACTAGTGATCAGTAGAAAAAGAATCAAATAAAATCTATTTTTAAACTCCCGGAATAAGCAAAACAAGCTTTAATTCAAATCTGATCTAACTCAATTTTATAAATCCATACATAGACAAATTATATATTTTGGAAATTACAAGAAAATTGTGATCTAGCATAAAAGAATCAGCATCATTGGACTTCTAGATCAAAAGTTATAAGCTAAACAAAGCGGAACTAAATCTGTTACGGAAATAAATCTGAAAACAGCGGAGTTACATGCGTGAGGCAGAGATGGCAGGAAGGAGATGGCGATGTGGAGGCTGCTCGGCGAGGTGAGGTCGCGGCGAGGTGGGGTGGCGGAGGAGGGGGTGGCGCTTGGGAGGTGGCGCTGGGCGATGGGAGGTTCGAGAAGAGCTCTGGTGGCGTTCTAGGCAGGAAAAGGAGGGCGGTGGCGAGAAGGCTACAGGCAGGGAGGCGTGGTGATGGGAAAAATGGAGCGAGGAGAGGAGGGGGTTTATAGGCGGTCTCGGGGCGCTGGGATGGAAAAACGAGGGAGATCGGGAAGGTGGAGATTTCCTGTCTCCATGGACATGGAAAGCTCACTGCGTGAGAGGAAGCAGAGGAAGGAGATGATCTCTTGTTGGGCTAGAATAGGAAAGTGCTTAATGGGCCAGCAGGTTTTCCTAATAAAAGCGATTCCATTCCTATTTTAAAATTAGGAAACTAAAACAATAAAAAAATCAAATCAATTCGGAATAAAGAGTTTTATATACTAAAATTATCAGAAAAATAAAATGTAGATGATGAGCATTATTCCACCAAAATAAAAACTTAAAAAATGTTTTCAGAAAATCCCTAAAGGCTTTATTTCTTTTTGCAAATAATTTTTAAATAAAAACTTTGGTTTTCTTGGCTCAAATATTTTCAAAAATGCCCTGATTTTGGAGGTCATTTTCCTCCGCTCTTTCTTGCTTGCAAGAATTTATTTCGGGGTATTTCTCGGGAAGAAAAATAGAAACAAGTGCAAATATTTGAAAGAATTAAATTGCAAAACTCGTTCAAATTCTTTATAGTTGAAGAAGTCATGTCATCTTCTCTCATTGATTTTAATAGGATGAATTTGAATTTACGGAGAAGGGAAAGTCATTTTATTCCTCTCTTTCAAAAGTTTTGAAAAGGTTCAAATTTCACTCAAGTTTAATTCACTCAAGCAAACAAACAAACAATTCAATTAATTATATTAACATTCCAAAATTTGGGATGTTACACTGGATGAGTCAGGGATGCGTCATCGAGCTGAGCGTGTTACGAACTTCGGAGGTGCCGTCACGTTCGGTACTTGGATCGGTCGGATCGTGAAGGCGTCACGACTACATCAACAGCGTTGTCCTGGCGCTTCCTTCACGGTCTCACAGTGCGTGGACATACACTCTCCCTCTCGTTGCTATGCCATCACCATGATCTTGCGTGTGCGTGGGAAAATTTTTGAAGTTACTCGTTCCCCAACAGCATTGCCAAACTTAGCCACACATTTTGCCAAGCTTGCCTAATGTTTTCAAAATGA
>JAHIAM010012204.1:0-34770 GCA_021605205.1 Aegilops longissima
ATAAAAACACAATAGTGAGAGTATGGGTGAAGTGTGTGCGAGAACTAGTACTGCTTTAAAAATAGCGAATAGCGGTGGCTGAAAAATAAATGGCAGGAGACATATGATAGCTCTACAAGATTGCATGGCAAACAAAATTAGATTCTACTACGTATGATTTTGTAATATGAAACAGAAATGCGGTACTCCTCCGGCACACCACATGTGTCATATCTAAGATAACGATCGACTAAAATAAATAGGTCGATCGATTTTTTTAATGAACCGTCCATCTATAAGAGCAGGCGAGATGGCCTCGATCTACCTCCCGCGAGTCATTGTTGGCGATCTTTCTCGAACCTTGGCGACCACCGGCCCAGACCCCTGCCTCGCCGCCCCACCCTCCCATCGACCTCACCATCTCCGTGCCAGCGCCCAGGCCATCCCTTTAATCCCGGCCAACCTCTAGATCGAGGCGCAGCTCTACACCGCACCGCCCTAAGATAAACAAACCTTGCTTCCCGTGTAATAGTCGTACTAGCACTGCTATGCGGGGAATATACATTAACTAGGAATCAACTGTCCGGAAATGAAATTGAGGACCTCTAGCTAAGGTGAAATAGTATATGAGGAGAAATCTTGTGCATCATGAGTTACTAGGAACATCTAGTATCAAGAAGCGGTCAACTAGTGTCTTCGTGGGATGAATACCGTGCAAGCAGAGACGTAAGATTTGCACGAATAAGGGAAGAGGAGTACCTTCTTGGTTTGCGGTGTGGTCACCTCCACATGTCGCGCCGATCTTCTTCTTTTACGAAGCCGATGTTACGGAGGGTGCGAGCTTGGAGCGAACCCATGGCCAAATGTTATTGTGTTCTTGTTATTTTATGTCGGTGGAGAAGTAGATCCAAAGGCGATGAAGGGCGGCGGGAACAACTCGGTCTGTGGAGGTGGCGAAGTTGGAAGCGGCAATGGTGAGGTGCAGACGGTGGTTGAAGCGCTCGGGTGCAGACGGCTCGGCCTCGGCAACTACTAGCCGTGGAGGCGTTCAGATTGAGGTTGCGGTGGGCAACGGCGTCAGTATCGACTCGGCGTGATGGAGGGCGGCGGTTGATGGGTGGGATGGGGTGGCGAGACGGAGGGCGCGGGGTTTCGCTGGTGGTGGAGAGGTAGTTTGGCGCCTGGTCTGAATGGGGAATCGAGACAGTGGGGGGACCATGTTTGGTCTGGGGCAGCGCTTTTTAGCTTTGGCAGGAAGGATGGGGCCGCGCTTGTTTGAAATTTGGGAAAGTACAAACTTTGCCCCCTCTTAAATTCGGACCTCTGCGGGTCGGGGTAGGATGGTAATCGGTGTCCCAAATAGTGGGCAGGGGCGATTCGGCGCGCATGTGTGCCGTGACCATTGTGTGAATGTTTTTGGGCGGTTGCGTGGCGTCTAGATGAAGCTACAAACCTACAGTTTAGACCTTTGGACGTCGGGCGGTAGGTTTCACGGTGAGGAGTTGAGAAAGTAATTTCCTTGTACTTGCCAAACATTGGTCTCCATGGTTTGGGCGAGTAGAGGCTCTTTTAGGCGCTTCAAAAATTTTGAAACACAAGCATTCACGTTTAAGTACTCTTGCTATGAGGATTGACCTAAATAGACAACGTTATATTTGACCTTGTATGTTTGAAAACCTCATTAAATTATCCGCTTCTTTTGAATTTTGACACTTGAAAATCCTATAACTACGATTATTTTGGAATGGAGGTAGAAATTTGAATCTATTTTGTACCGACTACATATGCTATTGCAAAAATCAAAGCAAGATTGGTGCCCCATAATTTAGGTATGGTTTACAAATGCCATGATATCAAATTCAAATAATTGAATGGACTTCATGTTGAATTGAGTTTTTAAACCACCTTAAGTTGAATTCAAATGTATGCTAGTTCATATGTAGCTATTTATAATGTCCATTAATTGTGTAACTTTCATTATGTATAATGTGCTTTACACACACAACATGAACTATACTCACGTTTATATTCGATTGCTAAAGCGATGTTATGCAGGTTCAAATACTAACTATGTGGATCAATTGTGTGAATAATAACATGGACATGCTCAAATTCGATAGAATCTAGATGCTGATGGATCAATGACTGATCCTTACTTGAAGTGCAAATATCATGATCCCATCCTAATATTTGGATACAATTTATATCTTTAATCGATGTGTAGAGCAGTCTTTTACGTAATTTCACTCTCCATCGGTGGTCTCTCACATGCTCACACACTCTCTCCGAGGTGTCTTTCTACGCATATGCTCTAGATATAACCCTCCCTCCCTCTAGTAACCATTTACAACTGTTTTCACTAACCTTTATCACAAGCACTCTTCCTCTACTTAAAACTACACGCACAATCCTCATCGACCCTTTCTATATACATGGACACCTATGTGTCTCATGTCGCACATTATCTTCTTTGTCTCTCACATTGTCTCACGCCTCTCTTCCTAATCGCCAGTATGATTCTAGCGAGAGCACTCTAGGATGCCCCTAAAGTTAGGTTGGATGAATAGTAATATCGAGAGATAAAGGGGTTACCTTAGTCAAAGAACCTAGGGTTACAAATCCTAGAGCGGCTTTGTCGATGGACAGTCCTTCACATCTGCTATCTTTGTCTTGTCGACTAGTCATCCATGGGTCTTCCTAAATGTGTCATGGGCCGCCAATGTGGCATGAGGGCGGAACGACGAAGAGCCTCACCTGACCCATCGAACCTCATCGTTGACACACCTCTGCCCCCCGTCTCATTATCTTCTACACCCACACATACCAACACAAACACCACACACACAGAAAATTTCTCACAGTGCCTCTATACCTCCCCCTTCATATACACACTCAAGGAATGGAATCTCTTGTGAAAGTGCAACTATCCTAGGTGGTTTTGGTAATTCATAACAACATATAGCTCATTGAGATAATGCTATTCCAAGATGAACATTTCAGAAAGCTCAATGAATGGCATGGCATGGATGATGAAAGTGGATCCCTCAAAATGCTAATGACAAAGGATTGGCTCAAGCTCAAAAGCTCAAGACTCTTCATTTTATATTTTAGTGATTCAAGATCACATTGAGTCTATAGGAAAAGCCAATACTATCAAGGAGGGATGAGGTGTTGCAATGAGCCTCTTGCTTCATGTGCTTAGTGATATGCTCCAAACCCTCAGCTACTTCCTCACATCCACATATGACCTAAACCTAAAGCCAAAATTGGTCTCACCGATTCTTCCCCTATCGCCACCGATTCCAAATGTCATAGCCACTACCACAAACCCTAGGCAAACGGTTCTACCGATAGGGATCTCGGTCTCACCGAGATGGGATTGTAATCTCTCTGTTTCTTTTAGAACTTCTCGGTCTCACAAAAGAGCGGATCGGTCCCACCGAGATTGCAATGTAAACTTCATGTTCCCTTCGTACGTTTGGTCTCCGAAGAAAGCGAATCGGTCCCACCGAGTTTAGGCGACCAACTCTCGGTTAGCTAATTACCAAAATCGGTCTCACAGTTTGTATGTCGGTCTCACCGAGATTACGTTATGCCCTAACCCTAACCATATCGGCCGAGATGCAAGTCAGTCCACCAGAAACCCTAACGGTCACTAGGTTTACTAAAATCAGTCTAACCGAGTTTGTTGCTTCGTCCCACCGAGATTGGTAAATTGTGTGTAAGTTAGATTTTGTGTGGAGGCTATATATACCCCTCCACCTCCTCTTCATTTGTGGAGAGCCATCGAACAAACCTACACTTACAACTTACGGTTCTAAGAGAGAGCCACCTACTCATGTGTTGAGACCAAGATATTCCATTCCTACCATATGAATCTTGATCTCTAGCCTTCCCAAGTTGCTTTCCACTCAAACCTTCTTTGACCAGATCCAAATCCTGAGAGAGAGTTGAGTGTTGGGGAGACTATCATTTGAAGCACAAGAGCAAGGAGTTCATCATCAACGCACCATTTGTTACTTCTTGAAGTGGTGTCTCCTAGATTGGCTAGGTGTCACTTGGGAGCCTCCGACAAGATTGTGGAGTTGAACCAAGGAGTTTGTAAGGGCAAGGAGATCGCCTACTTCGTGAAGATCTACCGCTAGTGAGGCAAGTCCTTCGTGGGCGAACCATGGTGGGATAGACAAGGTTGCTACTGGACCCTTCGTGGGTGGAGCCCTCCGTGGACTCCATGCAACCGTTATCCTTCGTGGGTTGAAGTCTCCATCAGCGGGAGGTACGATAGCACCACCTATCGGACCACGCCAAAAACATCCGTGTCTCAATTGCGTTTGAATCCTCCAAACCCTTCCCTTTACTTTCTTGCAAGTTGCATGCTTTAATTTCCGCTGCTCATACACTCTTTGCATGCTTGCTTGAATTGTGTGATGATTGCTTGACTTGTCCTAAGATAGCTAAAATCATGCCAAACTCTAAAACGGGAAAGGCTAAGTTTTTAATTGGTCAGTAGTCTAATCACCCCTCTAGACATACTTCAAGGTCCTACAAGTGGTATCGAGCTTGGTCTCCATTTGCTTTGATTTCCATAGCTTTTGGTGGTCATAGCCTTGGTTTCACAACCTAGAGAGTATGGCGTCTAGCGAAATTATCACCGTGAGGTCCTTACTTTGATGGTACTAATTTTGCTAGTTGGAAGCATAAGATGAAAATGCATATTCGGACATAACCCCGCCTTTGGGCAATTATTTGTATTGGCTTGCAAGGTGAATTCTTTGATGGGAGAGCCGAACCGTGAAGCTAATGCGGAAGAATGAAGATGTGCAATCAACAGCTCAAGCTTGTGATATCATCTTCAACGGATTGTGCCCCAAGAATTCAACAAAATCAGCCGTCTTGAGAATGCAAAGGAAATTTGGGATACTTTGATTGACATGCATGAAGGTACGAATGTCAAGGAATCCAAGTTGGATGTGCTGCAAAGTTAGCTTGACAAGTTCAAAATGAAGGATGGTGAAGGTGTCGCTCAAATGTACTCTAGGCTTGCACTTATCACAAATGAGATTGCGGCTTAGGGAGTGAAGAGATGACCAGATTCATCATCAAGAAGATCCTAAGAGAATTGGATGGAAAGTATGATACAGTGCACATTAATTCAAATGATGCCAAACTACAAAGATCTCAAGCCAAGGAAGTCATTGGAAGAATCGTTGCTCATGAGATGTCACTTAAGGATAAGGAGGAACTTCACAACAAGTCAAGTGGTGCTTACAAAGCCTCAAGTGAAGCCCCCACATCATCAAGTGAGAAACACACCTTCAATGAAAATTGAGCTTAATGGTGAAGAACTTCAACAAATTCTACAAGAGTAGAGAAACAAAGAAACAAGCTCAAGTGGTCTTACAATGACAAAAGATCTTCTAGTCGAGAGAAATTGCTACAATTGTGGGAGACCGGACACTATTCCAATGAGTGTACGGCACCCTACAAAAGAAGAGAAGACTCTCCAAAAGAAGAAGTAGAAGAATCACCACCAGAGAGAGGAGGAGTAGAGATGATCGTTATGACGAAGATCCTCACGGAGAAGCAAGGATTAGGAAAGGAAGGACAAGTCATCAAAGAGATACACAAAACGAAGACATCAAGCTCATGTTAGTGAATGGGTATCCGGCTCACTTCAGCAATCACTCGAGAGAAGCTATCATCCGACTCAACATACTCAAGATGAAGGTGTTGGGTCTAGCACTTGTGTCAACCAACTCCTACATATTTGAATCACCAAATGAAGGAATTGGAAGATGCTTCATGGCCAAAGGTCCAAAGGTAACACATCCCGAGTATGTTGATTTCAATAGTGATGAAGATGACTTGCTAGGTGATGATGATTTACTTGTTGACAACTCTAGTTATGAATACTATGATGAAACGTCAATTAATCATGCTAATCAAGATGACACGAATGACAATGATAAGGAGAAATTGAGCATCTAACTAAAGAACTAAACACTCTTAAGTTAGCTCATGAAACTATCTTGAAGATCATCGAGAACTTTTAGGGCTCATGAGAAGTTACGCTTTGAAAAGCTCAATCTTGAGCAAGAGCATGAGTTCTTAAAATCAATCAATGATGTTCTCCGTGAAAAGTTCTTCTTACATTGCCACGTTTACTCTTATCTTACATGCCTCAAGTCAAGTCTAGTAACAAGAACAAGAAAGATTCTTCCTCTAGTAGTAACAATAACAATGTCAAATCCAATATTGTTGCTTCTAGTAGTTCTCTTGATTCCACTAATGATTCTTTGCCAAGTTACACTTGAGCAAGAAAATAGCTTATTGAAGGGAATTATAGAAAGGTGTATACAAGAGCCTTTAGGGAGTAAGCAATTCAAGGAAATTATGCAAGCAAGGAAGGCACCGGAAGAATCAAGGTGTTGTTTTGAACAAAGTTCAATGCCAATGGAGTTGAGTGGGAAGAAGATCAATACCCCAAGAGAAGTTTGTTCCTCAACAAGAGAAGTATGATCCTACTTCCTTCAAGGAAACACAAGCACAAGATGATCTTCCACCACAAGACCACAAGAACAAAGGCAAGGACAAGCTTCAAGAGAGATTGATGCATTTGAAGAAGCACCTGAGGTCTCGGTCAAGTGGATTCCCAAGACTACGTCAAGTTCTACCTCATCAAGTACAACTACAACTCCAAGGATTCCCATCAAGATGATGTGGATCGAAAGAAGAAGAACTAGAGAGTTCTTGAGGGTGACTCAACATATTTCACTCATATCATTATGGCAAGACAAGTGCAATCAACTTCCATATCTTGCACTAGTTCAAGGAGTCACAAACCCTCATGTTGGTAAGGTAAGGGACAAGGTAACCTAATGATTTCATGGACATCATTTTGTGTGTGCATCACTCTATGTCTATGGATATACTTGTTTGTTCCTTGTGGGACTAACCCATGTAGGTATTGAAAGTGCAACTCACTCCAAAGGATTGCTCCAAAAGATCTACATCAACATTGAGCATCCACATCTTTAACACCTACATGAAGTCATCATCGACAAAACCCAAGGTTAGTTCATCCTCTTAGGGGGATCTCACATCTAGGGGAGCTTAACTCTAAGAATTGAGTCAAAGCAACTCTAATGATGTGAACACATAAATGCTTTATGTAAAAGTGGTAACCCCACTTGAGCTTAAGCGATGAGTATGACCTATGATCAAATGTCTATCATTTGACTCCTAAGTCAATATACTCATATATAAATGACCTAGTCATCACCAATTGTTTGAAAGATGCTAGAATTGGTTGTGCATGCTTTGCCACATATTTCATTTGCCATCTTATAGTGTGAGCATGTTGGTTGCATACTTTACTCATTCGAGGACATCCACTTGTAGTTTTTGATTGGCTTCTTTTCTTTGGCCAAGTGGATGGACAAGAATGCCTAAGAACCTTCTCTAGATATCTATGCTTGTCTCGTCTCAAACTCTATTCATGCTACATCACAAAATTTGATCAAGTCAGATTGAACCACTTGTGTGAGGAGCACTTGAGTCCCCGATTCTTCATAGACTTAAACTTCCAAAATTCTTTGTGATTCTCGGTCCTGAGATTCCTCCATTTCGGTCTTCCGAGATCACTAAGTCGATCTAGGTTTTCAATCTGGTGCAACCGATTTGAACTCTTTGGTCACGATTTGCAATAACATCCGATTTTGCATCTCGGTGCCACAAGTTGTTCCACTTCGGTCACAAGCAGTCGGGCTATATATAGTCACGGGCAAAAATTTGGAATTCTCGAACCCCTTCCTGCCTATAGCTCGCTCTGCCTCCGTGGTCTCCGGATCGTCTCCTCGTCAGACCGCCTCCTGTCACGGTCTCCTTGCCGTCGGAATTCAACCCGCTGTTGCCAGAAGTAGTCTTCGCCGAACTAGGGTATGGACTCGATCACGGTTCTTTCCTCGTCCGATTCTTAGCACATTGTGTTCTTATTGATTCGTGCCACGATTGAAACACTCAATCCAGTCAATGCAATCCTTAGAATAGTTTTGATTCGGAAAATTTAGGGTTAGGTTTCGTGAAACCATCTCGGACCCACCGAGTTCAAAACTCGGTCCCACCGATTTGGCTTATGCCATTGCACTAGTGAGACTCGGTGCGACCGAGAATTGCTAATCGGTGAGACCGATTTTAGGACTTTGTGAAACCCTAGCAGTCTGGTACCAAATTGTGACTCGGTCGACAAAGTTCATCGGTTAGGTTCCAAAACTGCTTGATATCACCAAGTTTGAAAATGGTTGATCCAAATGCTTTTGTGGAAAACTAAAACTGAATTTTTAAGTCATTCTTTACAAAAATCTCTGCATTTTGTGATGCTCATCCACTCTATCTCATCTATAACTCTTCACGAGGTCAGCATCGGTGTTTGCGATGCATGAGACCAGGTGATGATCGAGCAGTCAGAGGCGGTGAACATGAGTGAGGGCACTAGTCCCTCGGCTCTTGATTGAAGGCAGCAGGAGCACCCAAGCAATTTGCTAAAGCTGCCACCAGCAAAGGAAGAAGAAACCTCAGATTCTGAAGATGAGGATTATTGGGCAGAAGAGGATGAGGCAACCTCCAAGAAGGCAGTGCTCAAAAAGGAGTATGGCTCAGCCCATGGCACAAAGCCTGGACTCAATAGGAAGGTTCCTGCCAAGAGGACACATATGCCAAAGGTCGAGCATCAACTCAAATTCGAGCTGATCCCAAAGAGCCAATTCTTGGTGAAGGAAAGAAAAGGAAAGAAAGGTCAAGAAGACCACAGTGGAGTTATTGGGAAGCCTTCCATGATGGAAGAGGAAGAAGAGCTGCACCAACCCAAGGCACCAAAGCTTATGGGTGATGCTATAAGATCGAGGCTGCCATCTAAGCCCAAGGAAGCACCCAAAGCTGCCCCCAAGGCCAAGTCTGCACCAAAGAGGAATATTAGGAGTATTCCACTTCTGAGAAGAACAAGGCCCCAATGCAGGGTTCTTGATGAAGAAGATGAAGAAGGACAATTTCGAGGAAGCTCAAGCCCAAGATACCAGACCACAATGATGCCCATCCTGTGGTGAGGACATGAAGATCGGAAGAGACAATGGGTTGAGGCTATGGAGGATGACAGATCCATATGCAAGGGAGAAGAACTGCTGTGGACTACATGTTCCACACCAAGGAACATCAGGACTTTTGAGACTATTCTTTGGATAAGAAGCCCATAGTGTGTGATATGAGGTGGGTCATTGGACCTACATGAAAGAAAATGTAGAGCACTATCTGGAGTGCAAGACAGTTTTGTTCTTTGTTGATTCACAGAACTTCGTTGAAAGCTCACCAACTGGAACGATGAACTTATCATGCGTTCTACTCCACAACACACTTTTATCCAGATGGCGAGGATAGTGTGGATGTCAGAAGGTACAAGGTACCGATCCAATATTTGAGGAGTGGGCAAAGCGATAAATGCCCCAAAGGAGAATGATATGACACGGATGTATATGCCAAGAAGAAAATGGACCACAATTCCATGGCACACATGTACAAGGAGATCCCGATACAACCATTGAGACACATAAGTTTGGATCAGTCCAACTTCCTTCTCAGGGCTGCCAACTATCAAGCGCATCTTAAGGCATCTTTATCTTGCCTAAGTCTGGTGACCACAACATGATTAGAGGGCATGTAATCAACATGTTGCATTTGTTTGATGTGCCACAAAATTCAAAGTCATGAGCCTTATGGTTGAAACCATTAAGAGGGACCAGCAGAACCGAAGAGAAGTTGTGGATATGCCCCTCAGATCCGGGAGTTGATTAACTCAAAGATGGGCACGAGCAAATATCTATTGGATAAAGAACATTTTCCAATTTATCCAGACTTTGAGGACAATGAGGTTGTCATGAATGAGAAATGATCCATCGTCGGTTCAAGCACAAGAGAAGAAGGAGAAGGCAAAGAAGAAGGCTGCCAGCCCAACTCAAGATGAGGCATCGAGTATTTCTTGAAGAACAAGCAGAGCAGCTCGGATACTTAATAGCATCAACACGAGGATTGAGAAGGATTGGCCACCTCACTCAAAATTAGGAGAGCTTGGAAAGAATCATGGAACAAAAGTTCTATGACTTAGATGTGAAAGTAACTGAGATTCGATCTGGCATGGAGCAACTACTGAGGATGACATGCAGAGGAGAGGAAGGCAAAACAACAAGCGATGCATTTGCAGTGCCTAGAGCCCAGAGGTCATCTGCATGCAGTTCGACACGAGCCACTTCATCGCACCAGCTACAGCCTCAGTGCCACCAGCTCCAGCACCTACACCAGCTCCAACTCCATCTACTTGATGAAGCCTTCAGTCTCGGCTATCCGGACACCACCACGAGATCAAGCACGAGAGTCGATCTAGCACTATGCATTTTCTATGAACTTTTGGTAACTTGTTGCCAAAGGGAGAAAATGTATAGATCATAGGCCGAGAGAGAAAGTGTTGCTTTTGTTCTCTCTTGATTTGGTGGTTTTAAACTTGTTTGCTCTTGATTGCTTGAGATACTATGTTTGTGAGACATTGATGATCATTTGTTTGATCATAAGCTACACTTATGGATGTTTGATGATATTATCTTATCTATCCTATGTGATCATTCACCGTGCTTGGTGATGAGTGCATGTATTCAATCCATATCATTTTATGGCTCCACCAAGATGTATGTGACATGGAAGAGTAACCATGAGCCTAATTCCTTGTGCATTTGCAGTCCAAAGAAAATCGTAAACTATGCACAAATTTAGGGGAGCTCTTGCTTCATACTTCTCAAAGCGACGATGTTTTCAATCTTATTATCATTTGTCGACTTTGATCTATATGTTGTCATCAATTACCAAAAGGGGGAGATTGAAAGTGCAACTATCCCTAGGTGGTTTGGTAATTCATAACAACATATAGCTCATTGAGCTAATGCTATTCCAAGATGAACATTTCAGGAAAGCTCAATGAATGGCATGGCATGGATGATGTGGATCCCTCAAAATGCTAATGACAAAGGATTGGCTCAAGCTCAAAAGCTCAAGACTCTTCATTTTATATTTTAGTGATTCAAGATCACATTGAGTCTATAGGAAAAGCCAATACTATCAAGGAGGGATGAGATGTTGCTTAATGAGCCTCTTGCTTCATGTGCTTAGTGATATGCTCCAAAACCCTCACTACTTTCTCACATCCACATATGACCTAAACCTAAAGCCAAAATCGGTCTCACCAATTATTCCTATTCGGCATACCGATTCCAAATGTCATAGCCACTACCACAAACCCTAGGCAAATCGGTTCTACGATAGGGATCTCGGTCTCAACGAGATGGGATTGTAATCTCTGTTTCCTTTTCGTAACTTTTCGGTCTCCGAAAGGCGGATCAGTCCCACCGAGATTGCAATGTAAACTTCATTTCCCTTTAGTAACATTTTGGTCTCACCGAAGAGCTTAATCGGTCCCACCGAGTTTAGGTGACCAACTCTCTGTTAGCTAATTACCAAAATCGGTCTCACCGAGTTTGTGTCGGTCTCACCGAGATTACGTTATGCCCTAACCCTAACCATATCGGTCCTACCGAGATGCAAGTCGATCCAAAAACCCTAACGGTCACTAGGTTTACTAAAATCGGTCTGCCGAGTTTGGTTATCGGTCCCAGATTGGTAAATTGTGTGTAACGGTTAGATTTTGTGTGGAGGCTATATACCCCTCCACCTCCTCTTCATTGTGGAGAGAGCCATCGGAACAAACCTACACTTCCAACTTACCATTCGAGAGAGACCACCTACTCATGTGTTGAGACCAAGATATTCCATTCCTACCATATGAATCTTGATCTCTAGCCTTCTCCAATTGCTTTCCACTCAAATCTTCTTTCCACCAGATCCAAATCCTATGAGAGAGAGTTGAGTGTTGGGGACTCATCATTTGAAGCACAAGAGCAAGGAGTTCATCATCAACGTACCATTTATTACTTCTTGAGAGTGGTGTCTCCTAGATTGGCTAGGTGTCACTTGGGAGCCTCAGAGCAAGATTGTGGAGTTGAACCAAGGATTTTGTAAGGGCAAGGAGATCGCCTACTTCGTGAAGATCTACCGCTAGTGAGGCAAGTCCTGTGGGTGACGGCCATGGTGGGATAGACAAGGTTGCTACTTGGACCCTTGTGGGTGGAGCCCTCCGTGGACTCGCGCAACACGTTACCCTTCGTGGGTTGAAGTTTCCATCAACGTGGAGGTGCGATAGCACTACCTGAAACCACGCCAAAACATCCGTGTCTCCAATTGCGTTTGAGTCCTCCAAACCCTTCCCTTTACTTTCTTGCAAGTTGCATGCTTTAATTTCCGCTGCTCATACACTCTTTGCATGCTTGCTTGAATTGTGTGATGATTGCTTGACTTGTTCTAAGATAGATAAAATGCCAAACTCTAAAACGGGAAAAGGCTAAGTTTTTAATTGGTCAAGTAGTCTAATCACCCCCTCTAGACATACTTCAAGGTCCTACATCTTGTCGTTGACGTCATATTCGTCTCTCTCTAGACCACTCTCATTTCTCGTGCTATCTCTCCCGCCCCGTGGCCCCTCTATCCATGCCTCTCTAGAATCGTAATACACACACATACTCTCTAGGCCCCAAATGCATCAACTACACATTCCATTCACACATGTTACATCCATGCCCCATTGATCTAAAAAGCCCTCTCTTCACTTTTTATTTCACATACAACATTCCTTTTGAATAAAGTGTGGCCAAAAAATTATTTTAGGTTTCATATATAAAACATTACAAAGTTATATGGAGGATTCTGACGCTAATTTGCATTGCATGGTGCCCAAATGATATTTATTCCACTTTGTGAATTTGTATATTTTATATTATACACAAAGTTAGTCATAATAAAGAAATGAAGAGCATCTCTCTCCATCGCATACCCCCCTCAGACGCCTCACGTATGCACACAAAACTATCTCAGTCCTCTAAAGTAAGCCCCGAGAAAATTCACCGTGTTTCATCTTTCTCTCGCGATATATGCAATGGCGATCATTGTATTTGAAGAAAAAGCATGATACATACATTGGACTTCATTATCCACTCATTCGGTCACCGTTTATGTTTAGTGGTTATTATACGATCCGGCTCACCGTGCAACTCTGTATTTACTCATGACATGACTAGTTGACCGATTAAGCGCTCCACGTGGCACCTCTAGTGTTGCATCACATTATCTCACTACCATCGTGCCCACACAATGAAACTTATCTACTCTACATCTACACTCTTATAAAATACATAAAATACACATTATAAAACAGAGTTGGTGATGATGGTGTGCCTGCCATCCGCAATATAGGCCGTCCGATTTATATCGGCGGATAGGAAAAAAACTATGGAAATTTTGCAAAAAAGTACCCACACACCTATCCACATTTGGAAATAAGGCCTTCCCTCGTTTATCCTTTTCTCTCACAAGATAAACAAGTCATACAAATGCATCTTGATGTTACGTACACGCACGAGCATCTTACTAGTGAATGAAAACAAACGACAAAAAATATTTTGTGGCGGTTCAAAGTCATGACCGCAGGCACAAGTGGACAAGGTGGCCTTATATTGGTATCTCGAGCAATGCTGTTTTAACACACGGAGCTGGTGTGGTGATTATACACACACGCACGCATGCCACGAACGCATCCATGCAACACTCACACAAACTCATGCACCCACGCGCATACGCAACACTCCACACACACGCAGCCACGCCGCGCAACACTCACTGCACACACGCCGCATGCATGCACACTAGTACACCACCGACCAACACACACTCTCACGCTCAAGTGCTCAACCTACGCGTGCATGCACATCGAGGCCACAGCGGACACATACATAACTAGGTGATTCCCACGCATGGGTTGGAGCCTTGTCGCGCTGCGTAAATTTGTGTTTATCGACATTTCCCTATCAAGCGACAGGTGGGACCCACAAGGAATGTGGTCAATTTAACTAGTCAACATGGCGCCACGCAAACTATTTGGCGGTCAGCGAGTGCAATCCGATGCTGAAATGTGAGCAAGTGACCGGATAATCACCGCAAAATGTATATAGTGACCGTAATCAGCTTATTGAAGTTCGGTGACCGTATCGCTTTTCTCTCAGGGCCCTTCAAAACTACATCTCTACGCGTTCTCATGTTAGATCTAACAACTATGCAATACAGACACTACTACTACACTCTAACACAATAAATCATATGTGTTTTTAGTTTTACTAGATATCATATTGTTACTTATAATTATTCAGTTTGCATACATTAAAATTGCCTTTGAAATGTATGGCGATTATCATCTACCACACGGAAAAATTCCGCCCTTTCCTTTAATCGGGTTTGTATCGATGGATCGTGCGAAACAGCAAAACTATAGTACTATACAATACAAGTGATGATTCCTTTGGGCGTCATGTCATCTACTCCTCCGTCATAAGAGTGGGCGCTCGCTTTCATAAATCTTCTAGTCCCTTTCGCTGGCATGTGGGACATCAAGCTACCGGGTCCACGTGCCATACCGGAATATAGTGCAAAGCAGCCGGGGTGAAGCACCCCAGTCATGGCCCCGTCATAGTAATGAGCAATGAGGCGTCAAATCACAAAGCTGCACCTTTTCCGATTAAGTTGGAAGACGAAGTAATAATGCTAAAAAAAGTTGGAGGGACGAAGCAGCCATCATTTCACTCGTTCTTTGCTTCTCCTCATCTTCTTCAACTTAACCACGTGTTCCTTTTGCCGTTGTTACGCCTCATGTGGGGCGGATGGCTTAGTAAAGCAGCGACATGTGGGACCACATGTTATCAAACGCGATCCATCGGCAAAATCACCTCCTTTTACTAATCTTGATTCTATAATTTTTAGATCAATATAATTGAGATTTGTATAGATAGCACAGGAGCAAAACCAAGTGGTACGGTTAGGGCATCCACAATGTGTAGCCAAATGAAAATAGCTTTTGGCATCGTAGGAACCATTGTGGATGGTGTTGCCAAAGCCAAAAGATGGACAAGCTCCACGATTGATTGATTGATTGAAGGAATAGAAAGATGCAACGTCTCTCCTCTTTCTCCGATGCTTGGATGCATGTAGTACAGATATAGAGCACAAAGTCTACTCCTGTCCCTTCTATCACAAATCACAAAGCGGTGAGGCGTCAAATCACAAAGCACGACGAAGCAACCATCATTTCACTCTTGACTCCGCTTCTCCATCGTCTTAGAAACCATCTCACACTAGTACTCCTAGTAGTAGTACTAGTAAGGACTTCTGGATGCAAATAAGGCGGTTGTCTCGGCTTAGGCTGCACTTGCAACGACTTACCGTGGTCTCCTCAATGGTGTTCTCCAATCGCACTTTGCCAAACCACAAAAAAATCGTCGGCGCCTTGCAATGGGGAAGGAAGTCAAATATAGTTACTACCTCCATTTTTTGTACACAAGGCGTATATCAAAATTACAATTTGCAAAGGGCCACTAACACTAATCGAGGCAAAATTGATGGGGTTAGCAACCAAGGACATTAATATCCCATGCATGCGGAAGTGAAGGTTGGTTTGCATGGCGCTGCATTAATCAAGCGATGAGGTGAGATGGTTAGCTCTTTGGTATTTGAGAAAAATTACATTATTAATTGACACGTGAAGCGAGTTTGTATCAATTAAATCGAAGGAAAATCCGCCTTTCTTTTTAACACTAGTACTCCTAGTATACGTGCGTACTTATCCTGTTTGGGTCTAGGCCTTGCATTGCCACCTTACATATTTTTGCCAAGCTTGCCTAAAGATTTCAAAATGAGAAGGAGGTACACTTACAGTGTCGTAGTGCACCGCACTCTGCACGTCGCTCACACTGGCCGGTGATCGAACCCTCACACGTCGCTCCACACGCGCAAACCCAACCAAGGGAACACACCCTCAGCGACACGTCAGCATGTGTGAACAAACCTAACTCAGCCATCCTATCGTGACACATAATTTTCGTTCATAGAGTATGTTTATCCAACCGCGTGTTGGGGAGTATCCGTCACGGCACGTGCGGTGGTGCGGTGGGGAAGAAGAAGAGGTGAGGAAGAAGGAAAGAAGGGTTAGGAGGCGTGAGGATATTCATCCAACAGCCTGAAATGGTAAGCGGCCCAAGTCGGCGACTTGCATAACAAATATAGTATGTTTTCACACAGCAAAAGATCCATAAAATAACAACATAAAGAAAAACTATCATCGCTTTCAGAAAGAGCGGCCTCGTCGTCTTTGGTGCCGGCCTTGAACGGTCGTCGCTGTGCCGCGTGTCTCCATGCCGTGGTTTTCCTCGGCCTCCACTACTATAAAAACACAATAGTGAGAGTATGGGTGAAGTGTGTGCGAGAACTAGTACTGCTTTAAAAATAGCGAATAGCGGTGGCTGAAAAATAAATGGCAGGAGACATATGATAGCTCTACAAGATTGCATGGCAAACAAAATTAGATTCTACTACGTATGATTTTGTAATATGAAACAGAAATGCGGTACTCCTCCGGCACACCACATGTGTCATATCTAAGATAACGATCGACTAAAATAAATAGGTCGATCGATTTTTTTAATGAACCGTCCATCTATAAGAGCAGGCGAGATGGCCTCGATCTACCTCCCGCGAGTCATTGTTGGCGATCTTTCTCGAACCTTGGCGACCACCGGCCCAGACCCCTGCCTCGCCGCCCCACCCTCCCATCGACCTCACCATCTCCGTGCCAGCGCCCAGGCCATCCCTTTAATCCCGGCCAACCTCTAGATCGAGGCGCAGCTCTACACCGCACCGCCCTAAGATAAACAAACCTTGCTTCCCGTGTAATAGTCGTACTAGCACTGCTATGCGGGGAATATACATTAACTAGGAATCAACTGTCCGGAAATGAAATTGAGGACCTCTAGCTAAGGTGAAATAGTATATGAGGAGAAATCTTGTGCATCATGAGTTACTAGGAACATCTAGTATCAAGAAGCGGTCAACTAGTGTCTTCGTGGGATGAATACCGTGCAAGCAGAGACGTAAGATTTGCACGAATAAGGGAAGAGGAGTACCTTCTTGGTTTGCGGTGTGGTCACCTCCACATGTCGCGCCGATCTTCTTCTTTTACGAAGCCGATGTTACGGAGGGTGCGAGCTTGGAGCGAACCCATGGCCAAATGTTATTGTGTTCTTGTTATTTTATGTCGGTGGAGAAGTAGATCCAAAGGCGATGAAGGGCGGCGGGAACAACTCGGTCTGTGGAGGTGGCGAAGTTGGAAGCGGCAATGGTGAGGTGCAGACGGTGGTTGAAGCGCTCGGGTGCAGACGGCTCGGCCTCGGCAACTACTAGCCGTGGAGGCGTTCAGATTGAGGTTGCGGTGGGCAACGGCGTCAGTATCGACTCGGCGTGATGGAGGGCGGCGGTTGATGGGTGGGATGGGGTGGCGAGACGGAGGGCGCGGGGTTTCGCTGGTGGTGGAGAGGTAGTTTGGCGCCTGGTCTGAATGGGGAATCGAGACAGTGGGGGGACCATGTTTGGTCTGGGGCAGCGCTTTTTAGCTTTGGCAGGAAGGATGGGGCCGCGCTTGTTTGAAATTTGGGAAAGTACAAACTTTGCCCCCTCTTAAATTCGGACCTCTGCGGGTCGGGGTAGGATGGTAATCGGTGTCCCAAATAGTGGGCAGGGGCGATTCGGCGCGCATGTGTGCCGTGACCATTGTGTGAATGTTTTTGGGCGGTTGCGTGGCGTCTAGATGAAGCTACAAACCTACAGTTTAGACCTTTGGACGTCGGGCGGTAGGTTTCACGGTGAGGAGTTGAGAAAGTAATTTCCTTGTACTTGCCAAACATTGGTCTCCATGGTTTGGGCGAGTAGAGGCTCTTTTAGGCGCTTCAAAAATTTTGAAACACAAGCATTCACGTTTAAGTACTCTTGCTATGAGGATTGACCTAAATAGACAACGTTATATTTGACCTTGTATGTTTGAAAACCTCATTAAATTATCCGCTTCTTTTGAATTTTGACACTTGAAAATCCTATAACTACGATTATTTTGGAATGGAGGTAGAAATTTGAATCTATTTTGTACCGACTACATATGCTATTGCAAAAATCAAAGCAAGATTGGTGCCCCATAATTTAGGTATGGTTTACAAATGCCATGATATCAAATTCAAATAATTGAATGGACTTCATGTTGAATTGAGTTTTTAAACCACCTTAAGTTGAATTCAAATGTATGCTAGTTCATATGTAGCTATTTATAATGTCCATTAATTGTGTAACTTTCATTATGTATAATGTGCTTTACACACACAACATGAACTATACTCACGTTTATATTCGATTGCTAAAGCGATGTTATGCAGGTTCAAATACTAACTATGTGGATCAATTGTGTGAATAATAACATGGACATGCTCAAATTCGATAGAATCTAGATGCTGATGGATCAATGACTGATCCTTACTTGAAGTGCAAATATCATGATCCCATCCTAATATTTGGATACAATTTATATCTTTAATCGATGTGTAGAGCAGTCTTTTACGTAATTTCACTCTCCATCGGTGGTCTCTCACATGCTCACACACTCTCTCCGAGGTGTCTTTCTACGCATATGCTCTAGATATAACCCTCCCTCCCTCTAGTAACCATTTACAACTGTTTTCACTAACCTTTATCACAAGCACTCTTCCTCTACTTAAAACTACACGCACAATCCTCATCGACCCTTTCTATATACATGGACACCTATGTGTCTCATGTCGCACATTATCTTCTTTGTCTCTCACATTGTCTCACGCCTCTCTTCCTAATCGCCAGTATGATTCTAGCGAGAGCACTCTAGGATGCCCCTAAAGTTAGGTTGGATGAATAGTAATATCGAGAGATAAAGGGGTTACCTTAGTCAAAGAACCTAGGGTTACAAATCCTAGAGCGGCTTTGTCGATGGACAGTCCTTCACATCTGCTATCTTTGTCTTGTCGACTAGTCATCCATGGGTCTTCCTAAATGTGTCATGGGCCGCCAATGTGGCATGAGGGCGGAACGACGAAGAGCCTCACCTGACCCATCGAACCTCATCGTTGACACACCTCTGCCCCCCGTCTCATTATCTTCTACACCCACACATACCAACACAAACACCACACACACAGAAAATTTCTCACAGTGCCTCTATACCTCCCCCTTCATATACACACTCAAGGAATGGAATCTCTTGTGAAAGTGCAACTATCCTAGGTGGTTTTGGTAATTCATAACAACATATAGCTCATTGAGATAATGCTATTCCAAGATGAACATTTCAGAAAGCTCAATGAATGGCATGGCATGGATGATGAAAGTGGATCCCTCAAAATGCTAATGACAAAGGATTGGCTCAAGCTCAAAAGCTCAAGACTCTTCATTTTATATTTTAGTGATTCAAGATCACATTGAGTCTATAGGAAAAGCCAATACTATCAAGGAGGGATGAGGTGTTGCAATGAGCCTCTTGCTTCATGTGCTTAGTGATATGCTCCAAACCCTCAGCTACTTCCTCACATCCACATATGACCTAAACCTAAAGCCAAAATTGGTCTCACCGATTCTTCCCCTATCGCCACCGATTCCAAATGTCATAGCCACTACCACAAACCCTAGGCAAACGGTTCTACCGATAGGGATCTCGGTCTCACCGAGATGGGATTGTAATCTCTCTGTTTCTTTTAGAACTTCTCGGTCTCACAAAAGAGCGGATCGGTCCCACCGAGATTGCAATGTAAACTTCATGTTCCCTTCGTACGTTTGGTCTCCGAAGAAAGCGAATCGGTCCCACCGAGTTTAGGCGACCAACTCTCGGTTAGCTAATTACCAAAATCGGTCTCACAGTTTGTATGTCGGTCTCACCGAGATTACGTTATGCCCTAACCCTAACCATATCGGCCGAGATGCAAGTCAGTCCACCAGAAACCCTAACGGTCACTAGGTTTACTAAAATCAGTCTAACCGAGTTTGTTGCTTCGTCCCACCGAGATTGGTAAATTGTGTGTAAGTTAGATTTTGTGTGGAGGCTATATATACCCCTCCACCTCCTCTTCATTTGTGGAGAGCCATCGAACAAACCTACACTTACAACTTACGGTTCTAAGAGAGAGCCACCTACTCATGTGTTGAGACCAAGATATTCCATTCCTACCATATGAATCTTGATCTCTAGCCTTCCCAAGTTGCTTTCCACTCAAACCTTCTTTGACCAGATCCAAATCCTGAGAGAGAGTTGAGTGTTGGGGAGACTATCATTTGAAGCACAAGAGCAAGGAGTTCATCATCAACGCACCATTTGTTACTTCTTGAAGTGGTGTCTCCTAGATTGGCTAGGTGTCACTTGGGAGCCTCCGACAAGATTGTGGAGTTGAACCAAGGAGTTTGTAAGGGCAAGGAGATCGCCTACTTCGTGAAGATCTACCGCTAGTGAGGCAAGTCCTTCGTGGGCGAACCATGGTGGGATAGACAAGGTTGCTACTGGACCCTTCGTGGGTGGAGCCCTCCGTGGACTCCATGCAACCGTTATCCTTCGTGGGTTGAAGTCTCCATCAGCGGGAGGTACGATAGCACCACCTATCGGACCACGCCAAAAACATCCGTGTCTCAATTGCGTTTGAATCCTCCAAACCCTTCCCTTTACTTTCTTGCAAGTTGCATGCTTTAATTTCCGCTGCTCATACACTCTTTGCATGCTTGCTTGAATTGTGTGATGATTGCTTGACTTGTCCTAAGATAGCTAAAATCATGCCAAACTCTAAAACGGGAAAGGCTAAGTTTTTAATTGGTCAGTAGTCTAATCACCCCTCTAGACATACTTCAAGGTCCTACAAGTGGTATCGAGCTTGGTCTCCATTTGCTTTGATTTCCATAGCTTTTGGTGGTCATAGCCTTGGTTTCACAACCTAGAGAGTATGGCGTCTAGCGAAATTATCACCGTGAGGTCCTTACTTTGATGGTACTAATTTTGCTAGTTGGAAGCATAAGATGAAAATGCATATTCGGACATAACCCCGCCTTTGGGCAATTATTTGTATTGGCTTGCAAGGTGAATTCTTTGATGGGAGAGCCGAACCGTGAAGCTAATGCGGAAGAATGAAGATGTGCAATCAACAGCTCAAGCTTGTGATATCATCTTCAACGGATTGTGCCCCAAGAATTCAACAAAATCAGCCGTCTTGAGAATGCAAAGGAAATTTGGGATACTTTGATTGACATGCATGAAGGTACGAATGTCAAGGAATCCAAGTTGGATGTGCTGCAAAGTTAGCTTGACAAGTTCAAAATGAAGGATGGTGAAGGTGTCGCTCAAATGTACTCTAGGCTTGCACTTATCACAAATGAGATTGCGGCTTAGGGAGTGAAGAGATGACCAGATTCATCATCAAGAAGATCCTAAGAGAATTGGATGGAAAGTATGATACAGTGCACATTAATTCAAATGATGCCAAACTACAAAGATCTCAAGCCAAGGAAGTCATTGGAAGAATCGTTGCTCATGAGATGTCACTTAAGGATAAGGAGGAACTTCACAACAAGTCAAGTGGTGCTTACAAAGCCTCAAGTGAAGCCCCCACATCATCAAGTGAGAAACACACCTTCAATGAAAATTGAGCTTAATGGTGAAGAACTTCAACAAATTCTACAAGAGTAGAGAAACAAAGAAACAAGCTCAAGTGGTCTTACAATGACAAAAGATCTTCTAGTCGAGAGAAATTGCTACAATTGTGGGAGACCGGACACTATTCCAATGAGTGTACGGCACCCTACAAAAGAAGAGAAGACTCTCCAAAAGAAGAAGTAGAAGAATCACCACCAGAGAGAGGAGGAGTAGAGATGATCGTTATGACGAAGATCCTCACGGAGAAGCAAGGATTAGGAAAGGAAGGACAAGTCATCAAAGAGATACACAAAACGAAGACATCAAGCTCATGTTAGTGAATGGGTATCCGGCTCACTTCAGCAATCACTCGAGAGAAGCTATCATCCGACTCAACATACTCAAGATGAAGGTGTTGGGTCTAGCACTTGTGTCAACCAACTCCTACATATTTGAATCACCAAATGAAGGAATTGGAAGATGCTTCATGGCCAAAGGTCCAAAGGTAACACATCCCGAGTATGTTGATTTCAATAGTGATGAAGATGACTTGCTAGGTGATGATGATTTACTTGTTGACAACTCTAGTTATGAATACTATGATGAAACGTCAATTAATCATGCTAATCAAGATGACACGAATGACAATGATAAGGAGAAATTGAGCATCTAACTAAAGAACTAAACACTCTTAAGTTAGCTCATGAAACTATCTTGAAGATCATCGAGAACTTTTAGGGCTCATGAGAAGTTACGCTTTGAAAAGCTCAATCTTGAGCAAGAGCATGAGTTCTTAAAATCAATCAATGATGTTCTCCGTGAAAAGTTCTTCTTACATTGCCACGTTTACTCTTATCTTACATGCCTCAAGTCAAGTCTAGTAACAAGAACAAGAAAGATTCTTCCTCTAGTAGTAACAATAACAATGTCAAATCCAATATTGTTGCTTCTAGTAGTTCTCTTGATTCCACTAATGATTCTTTGCCAAGTTACACTTGAGCAAGAAAATAGCTTATTGAAGGGAATTATAGAAAGGTGTATACAAGAGCCTTTAGGGAGTAAGCAATTCAAGGAAATTATGCAAGCAAGGAAGGCACCGGAAGAATCAAGGTGTTGTTTTGAACAAAGTTCAATGCCAATGGAGTTGAGTGGGAAGAAGATCAATACCCCAAGAGAAGTTTGTTCCTCAACAAGAGAAGTATGATCCTACTTCCTTCAAGGAAACACAAGCACAAGATGATCTTCCACCACAAGACCACAAGAACAAAGGCAAGGACAAGCTTCAAGAGAGATTGATGCATTTGAAGAAGCACCTGAGGTCTCGGTCAAGTGGATTCCCAAGACTACGTCAAGTTCTACCTCATCAAGTACAACTACAACTCCAAGGATTCCCATCAAGATGATGTGGATCGAAAGAAGAAGAACTAGAGAGTTCTTGAGGGTGACTCAACATATTTCACTCATATCATTATGGCAAGACAAGTGCAATCAACTTCCATATCTTGCACTAGTTCAAGGAGTCACAAACCCTCATGTTGGTAAGGTAAGGGACAAGGTAACCTAATGATTTCATGGACATCATTTTGTGTGTGCATCACTCTATGTCTATGGATATACTTGTTTGTTCCTTGTGGGACTAACCCATGTAGGTATTGAAAGTGCAACTCACTCCAAAGGATTGCTCCAAAAGATCTACATCAACATTGAGCATCCACATCTTTAACACCTACATGAAGTCATCATCGACAAAACCCAAGGTTAGTTCATCCTCTTAGGGGGATCTCACATCTAGGGGAGCTTAACTCTAAGAATTGAGTCAAAGCAACTCTAATGATGTGAACACATAAATGCTTTATGTAAAAGTGGTAACCCCACTTGAGCTTAAGCGATGAGTATGACCTATGATCAAATGTCTATCATTTGACTCCTAAGTCAATATACTCATATATAAATGACCTAGTCATCACCAATTGTTTGAAAGATGCTAGAATTGGTTGTGCATGCTTTGCCACATATTTCATTTGCCATCTTATAGTGTGAGCATGTTGGTTGCATACTTTACTCATTCGAGGACATCCACTTGTAGTTTTTGATTGGCTTCTTTTCTTTGGCCAAGTGGATGGACAAGAATGCCTAAGAACCTTCTCTAGATATCTATGCTTGTCTCGTCTCAAACTCTATTCATGCTACATCACAAAATTTGATCAAGTCAGATTGAACCACTTGTGTGAGGAGCACTTGAGTCCCCGATTCTTCATAGACTTAAACTTCCAAAATTCTTTGTGATTCTCGGTCCTGAGATTCCTCCATTTCGGTCTTCCGAGATCACTAAGTCGATCTAGGTTTTCAATCTGGTGCAACCGATTTGAACTCTTTGGTCACGATTTGCAATAACATCCGATTTTGCATCTCGGTGCCACAAGTTGTTCCACTTCGGTCACAAGCAGTCGGGCTATATATAGTCACGGGCAAAAATTTGGAATTCTCGAACCCCTTCCTGCCTATAGCTCGCTCTGCCTCCGTGGTCTCCGGATCGTCTCCTCGTCAGACCGCCTCCTGTCACGGTCTCCTTGCCGTCGGAATTCAACCCGCTGTTGCCAGAAGTAGTCTTCGCCGAACTAGGGTATGGACTCGATCACGGTTCTTTCCTCGTCCGATTCTTAGCACATTGTGTTCTTATTGATTCGTGCCACGATTGAAACACTCAATCCAGTCAATGCAATCCTTAGAATAGTTTTGATTCGGAAAATTTAGGGTTAGGTTTCGTGAAACCATCTCGGACCCACCGAGTTCAAAACTCGGTCCCACCGATTTGGCTTATGCCATTGCACTAGTGAGACTCGGTGCGACCGAGAATTGCTAATCGGTGAGACCGATTTTAGGACTTTGTGAAACCCTAGCAGTCTGGTACCAAATTGTGACTCGGTCGACAAAGTTCATCGGTTAGGTTCCAAAACTGCTTGATATCACCAAGTTTGAAAATGGTTGATCCAAATGCTTTTGTGGAAAACTAAAACTGAATTTTTAAGTCATTCTTTACAAAAATCTCTGCATTTTGTGATGCTCATCCACTCTATCTCATCTATAACTCTTCACGAGGTCAGCATCGGTGTTTGCGATGCATGAGACCAGGTGATGATCGAGCAGTCAGAGGCGGTGAACATGAGTGAGGGCACTAGTCCCTCGGCTCTTGATTGAAGGCAGCAGGAGCACCCAAGCAATTTGCTAAAGCTGCCACCAGCAAAGGAAGAAGAAACCTCAGATTCTGAAGATGAGGATTATTGGGCAGAAGAGGATGAGGCAACCTCCAAGAAGGCAGTGCTCAAAAAGGAGTATGGCTCAGCCCATGGCACAAAGCCTGGACTCAATAGGAAGGTTCCTGCCAAGAGGACACATATGCCAAAGGTCGAGCATCAACTCAAATTCGAGCTGATCCCAAAGAGCCAATTCTTGGTGAAGGAAAGAAAAGGAAAGAAAGGTCAAGAAGACCACAGTGGAGTTATTGGGAAGCCTTCCATGATGGAAGAGGAAGAAGAGCTGCACCAACCCAAGGCACCAAAGCTTATGGGTGATGCTATAAGATCGAGGCTGCCATCTAAGCCCAAGGAAGCACCCAAAGCTGCCCCCAAGGCCAAGTCTGCACCAAAGAGGAATATTAGGAGTATTCCACTTCTGAGAAGAACAAGGCCCCAATGCAGGGTTCTTGATGAAGAAGATGAAGAAGGACAATTTCGAGGAAGCTCAAGCCCAAGATACCAGACCACAATGATGCCCATCCTGTGGTGAGGACATGAAGATCGGAAGAGACAATGGGTTGAGGCTATGGAGGATGACAGATCCATATGCAAGGGAGAAGAACTGCTGTGGACTACATGTTCCACACCAAGGAACATCAGGACTTTTGAGACTATTCTTTGGATAAGAAGCCCATAGTGTGTGATATGAGGTGGGTCATTGGACCTACATGAAAGAAAATGTAGAGCACTATCTGGAGTGCAAGACAGTTTTGTTCTTTGTTGATTCACAGAACTTCGTTGAAAGCTCACCAACTGGAACGATGAACTTATCATGCGTTCTACTCCACAACACACTTTTATCCAGATGGCGAGGATAGTGTGGATGTCAGAAGGTACAAGGTACCGATCCAATATTTGAGGAGTGGGCAAAGCGATAAATGCCCCAAAGGAGAATGATATGACACGGATGTATATGCCAAGAAGAAAATGGACCACAATTCCATGGCACACATGTACAAGGAGATCCCGATACAACCATTGAGACACATAAGTTTGGATCAGTCCAACTTCCTTCTCAGGGCTGCCAACTATCAAGCGCATCTTAAGGCATCTTTATCTTGCCTAAGTCTGGTGACCACAACATGATTAGAGGGCATGTAATCAACATGTTGCATTTGTTTGATGTGCCACAAAATTCAAAGTCATGAGCCTTATGGTTGAAACCATTAAGAGGGACCAGCAGAACCGAAGAGAAGTTGTGGATATGCCCCTCAGATCCGGGAGTTGATTAACTCAAAGATGGGCACGAGCAAATATCTATTGGATAAAGAACATTTTCCAATTTATCCAGACTTTGAGGACAATGAGGTTGTCATGAATGAGAAATGATCCATCGTCGGTTCAAGCACAAGAGAAGAAGGAGAAGGCAAAGAAGAAGGCTGCCAGCCCAACTCAAGATGAGGCATCGAGTATTTCTTGAAGAACAAGCAGAGCAGCTCGGATACTTAATAGCATCAACACGAGGATTGAGAAGGATTGGCCACCTCACTCAAAATTAGGAGAGCTTGGAAAGAATCATGGAACAAAAGTTCTATGACTTAGATGTGAAAGTAACTGAGATTCGATCTGGCATGGAGCAACTACTGAGGATGACATGCAGAGGAGAGGAAGGCAAAACAACAAGCGATGCATTTGCAGTGCCTAGAGCCCAGAGGTCATCTGCATGCAGTTCGACACGAGCCACTTCATCGCACCAGCTACAGCCTCAGTGCCACCAGCTCCAGCACCTACACCAGCTCCAACTCCATCTACTTGATGAAGCCTTCAGTCTCGGCTATCCGGACACCACCACGAGATCAAGCACGAGAGTCGATCTAGCACTATGCATTTTCTATGAACTTTTGGTAACTTGTTGCCAAAGGGAGAAAATGTATAGATCATAGGCCGAGAGAGAAAGTGTTGCTTTTGTTCTCTCTTGATTTGGTGGTTTTAAACTTGTTTGCTCTTGATTGCTTGAGATACTATGTTTGTGAGACATTGATGATCATTTGTTTGATCATAAGCTACACTTATGGATGTTTGATGATATTATCTTATCTATCCTATGTGATCATTCACCGTGCTTGGTGATGAGTGCATGTATTCAATCCATATCATTTTATGGCTCCACCAAGATGTATGTGACATGGAAGAGTAACCATGAGCCTAATTCCTTGTGCATTTGCAGTCCAAAGAAAATCGTAAACTATGCACAAATTTAGGGGAGCTCTTGCTTCATACTTCTCAAAGCGACGATGTTTTCAATCTTATTATCATTTGTCGACTTTGATCTATATGTTGTCATCAATTACCAAAAGGGGGAGATTGAAAGTGCAACTATCCCTAGGTGGTTTGGTAATTCATAACAACATATAGCTCATTGAGCTAATGCTATTCCAAGATGAACATTTCAGGAAAGCTCAATGAATGGCATGGCATGGATGATGTGGATCCCTCAAAATGCTAATGACAAAGGATTGGCTCAAGCTCAAAAGCTCAAGACTCTTCATTTTATATTTTAGTGATTCAAGATCACATTGAGTCTATAGGAAAAGCCAATACTATCAAGGAGGGATGAGATGTTGCTTAATGAGCCTCTTGCTTCATGTGCTTAGTGATATGCTCCAAAACCCTCACTACTTTCTCACATCCACATATGACCTAAACCTAAAGCCAAAATCGGTCTCACCAATTATTCCTATTCGGCATACCGATTCCAAATGTCATAGCCACTACCACAAACCCTAGGCAAATCGGTTCTACGATAGGGATCTCGGTCTCAACGAGATGGGATTGTAATCTCTGTTTCCTTTTCGTAACTTTTCGGTCTCCGAAAGGCGGATCAGTCCCACCGAGATTGCAATGTAAACTTCATTTCCCTTTAGTAACATTTTGGTCTCACCGAAGAGCTTAATCGGTCCCACCGAGTTTAGGTGACCAACTCTCTGTTAGCTAATTACCAAAATCGGTCTCACCGAGTTTGTGTCGGTCTCACCGAGATTACGTTATGCCCTAACCCTAACCATATCGGTCCTACCGAGATGCAAGTCGATCCAAAAACCCTAACGGTCACTAGGTTTACTAAAATCGGTCTGCCGAGTTTGGTTATCGGTCCCAGATTGGTAAATTGTGTGTAACGGTTAGATTTTGTGTGGAGGCTATATACCCCTCCACCTCCTCTTCATTGTGGAGAGAGCCATCGGAACAAACCTACACTTCCAACTTACCATTCGAGAGAGACCACCTACTCATGTGTTGAGACCAAGATATTCCATTCCTACCATATGAATCTTGATCTCTAGCCTTCTCCAATTGCTTTCCACTCAAATCTTCTTTCCACCAGATCCAAATCCTATGAGAGAGAGTTGAGTGTTGGGGACTCATCATTTGAAGCACAAGAGCAAGGAGTTCATCATCAACGTACCATTTATTACTTCTTGAGAGTGGTGTCTCCTAGATTGGCTAGGTGTCACTTGGGAGCCTCAGAGCAAGATTGTGGAGTTGAACCAAGGATTTTGTAAGGGCAAGGAGATCGCCTACTTCGTGAAGATCTACCGCTAGTGAGGCAAGTCCTGTGGGTGACGGCCATGGTGGGATAGACAAGGTTGCTACTTGGACCCTTGTGGGTGGAGCCCTCCGTGGACTCGCGCAACACGTTACCCTTCGTGGGTTGAAGTTTCCATCAACGTGGAGGTGCGATAGCACTACCTGAAACCACGCCAAAACATCCGTGTCTCCAATTGCGTTTGAGTCCTCCAAACCCTTCCCTTTACTTTCTTGCAAGTTGCATGCTTTAATTTCCGCTGCTCATACACTCTTTGCATGCTTGCTTGAATTGTGTGATGATTGCTTGACTTGTTCTAAGATAGATAAAATGCCAAACTCTAAAACGGGAAAAGGCTAAGTTTTTAATTGGTCAAGTAGTCTAATCACCCCCTCTAGACATACTTCAAGGTCCTACATCTTGTCGTTGACGTCATATTCGTCTCTCTCTAGACCACTCTCATTTCTCGTGCTATCTCTCCCGCCCCGTGGCCCCTCTATCCATGCCTCTCTAGAATCGTAATACACACACATACTCTCTAGGCCCCAAATGCATCAACTACACATTCCATTCACACATGTTACATCCATGCCCCATTGATCTAAAAAGCCCTCTCTTCACTTTTTATTTCACATACAACATTCCTTTTGAATAAAGTGTGGCCAAAAAATTATTTTAGGTTTCATATATAAAACATTACAAAGTTATATGGAGGATTCTGACGCTAATTTGCATTGCATGGTGCCCAAATGATATTTATTCCACTTTGTGAATTTGTATATTTTATATTATACACAAAGTTAGTCATAATAAAGAAATGAAGAGCATCTCTCTCCATCGCATACCCCCCTCAGACGCCTCACGTATGCACACAAAACTATCTCAGTCCTCTAAAGTAAGCCCCGAGAAAATTCACCGTGTTTCATCTTTCTCTCGCGATATATGCAATGGCGATCATTGTATTTGAAGAAAAAGCATGATACATACATTGGACTTCATTATCCACTCATTCGGTCACCGTTTATGTTTAGTGGTTATTATACGATCCGGCTCACCGTGCAACTCTGTATTTACTCATGACATGACTAGTTGACCGATTAAGCGCTCCACGTGGCACCTCTAGTGTTGCATCACATTATCTCACTACCATCGTGCCCACACAATGAAACTTATCTACTCTACATCTACACTCTTATAAAATACATAAAATACACATTATAAAACAGAGTTGGTGATGATGGTGTGCCTGCCATCCGCAATATAGGCCGTCCGATTTATATCGGCGGATAGGAAAAAAACTATGGAAATTTTGCAAAAAAGTACCCACACACCTATCCACATTTGGAAATAAGGCCTTCCCTCGTTTATCCTTTTCTCTCACAAGATAAACAAGTCATACAAATGCATCTTGATGTTACGTACACGCACGAGCATCTTACTAGTGAATGAAAACAAACGACAAAAAATATTTTGTGGCGGTTCAAAGTCATGACCGCAGGCACAAGTGGACAAGGTGGCCTTATATTGGTATCTCGAGCAATGCTGTTTTAACACACGGAGCTGGTGTGGTGATTATACACACACGCACGCATGCCACGAACGCATCCATGCAACACTCACACAAACTCATGCACCCACGCGCATACGCAACACTCCACACACACGCAGCCACGCCGCGCAACACTCACTGCACACACGCCGCATGCATGCACACTAGTACACCACCGACCAACACACACTCTCACGCTCAAGTGCTCAACCTACGCGTGCATGCACATCGAGGCCACAGCGGACACATACATAACTAGGTGATTCCCACGCATGGGTTGGAGCCTTGTCGCGCTGCGTAAATTTGTGTTTATCGACATTTCCCTATCAAGCGACAGGTGGGACCCACAAGGAATGTGGTCAATTTAACTAGTCAACATGGCGCCACGCAAACTATTTGGCGGTCAGCGAGTGCAATCCGATGCTGAAATGTGAGCAAGTGACCGGATAATCACCGCAAAATGTATATAGTGACCGTAATCAGCTTATTGAAGTTCGGTGACCGTATCGCTTTTCTCTCAGGGCCCTTCAAAACTACATCTCTACGCGTTCTCATGTTAGATCTAACAACTATGCAATACAGACACTACTACTACACTCTAACACAATAAATCATATGTGTTTTTAGTTTTACTAGATATCATATTGTTACTTATAATTATTCAGTTTGCATACATTAAAATTGCCTTTGAAATGTATGGCGATTATCATCTACCACACGGAAAAATTCCGCCCTTTCCTTTAATCGGGTTTGTATCGATGGATCGTGCGAAACAGCAAAACTATAGTACTATACAATACAAGTGATGATTCCTTTGGGCGTCATGTCATCTACTCCTCCGTCATAAGAGTGGGCGCTCGCTTTCATAAATCTTCTAGTCCCTTTCGCTGGCATGTGGGACATCAAGCTACCGGGTCCACGTGCCATACCGGAATATAGTGCAAAGCAGCGGTGAAGCACCCCAGTCATGGCCCGTCATAGTAATGAGCAATGAGGCGTCAAATCACAAAGCTGCACCTTTTCCGATTAAGTTGGAAGACGAAGTAATAATGCTAAAAAAAGTTGGAGGGACGAAGCAGCCATCATTTCACTCGTTCTTTGCTTCTCCTCATCTTCTTCAACTTAACCACGTGTTCCTTTTGCCGTTGTTACGCCTCATGTGGGGCGGATGGCTTAGTAAAGCAGCGACATGTGGGACCACATGTTATCAAACGCGATCCATCGGCAAAATCACCTCCTTTTACTAATCTTGATTCTATAATTTTTAGATCAATATAATTGAGATTTGTATAGATAGCACAGGAGCAAAACCAAGTGGTACGGTTAGGGCATCCACAATGTGTAGCCAAATGAAAATAGCTTTTGGCATCGTAGGAACCATTGTGGATGGTGTTGCCAAAGCCAAAAGATGGACAAGCTCCACGATTGATTGATTGATTGAAGGAATAGAAAGATGCAACGTCTCTCCTCTTTCTCCGATGCTTGGATGCATGTAGTACAGATATAGAGCACAAAGTCTACTCCTGTCCCTTCTATCACAAATCACAAAGCGGTGAGGCGTCAAATCACAAAGCACGACGAAGCAACCATCATTTCACTCTTGACTCCGCTTCTCCATCGTCTTAGAAACCATCTCACACTAGTACTCCTAGTAGTAGTACTAGTAAGGACTTCTGGATGCAAATAAGGCGGTTGTCTCGGCTTAGGCTGCACTTGCAACGACTTACCGTGGTCTCCTCAATGGTGTTCTCCAATCGCACTTTGCCAAACCACAAAAAAATCGTCGGCGCCTTGCAATGGGGAAGGAAGTCAAATATAGTTACTACCTCCATTTTTTGTACACAAGGCGTATATCAAAATTACAATTTGCAAAGGGCCACTAACACTAATCGAGGCAAAATTGATGGGGTTAGCAACCAAGGACATTAATATCCCATGCATGCGGAAGTGAAGGTTGGTTTGCATGGCGCTGCATTAATCAAGCGATGAGGTGAGATGGTTAGCTCTTTGGTATTTGAGAAAAATTACATTATTAATTGACACGTGAAGCGAGTTTGTATCAATTAAATCGAAGGAAAATCCGCCTTTCTTTTTAACACTAGTACTCCTAGTATACGTGCGTACTTATCCTGTTTGGGTCTAGGCCTTGCATTGCCACCTTACATATTTTTGCCAAGCTTGCCTAAAGATTTCAAAATGAGAAGGAGGTACACTTACAGTGTCGTAGTGCACCGCACTCTGCACGTCGCTCACACTGGCCGGTGATCGAACCCTCACACGTCGCTCCACACGCGCAAACCCAACCAAGGGAACACACCCTCAGCGACACGTCAGCATGTGTGAACAAACCTAACTCAGCCATCCTATCGTGACACATAATTTTCGTTCATAGAGTATGTTTATCCAACCGCGTGTTGGGGAGTATCCGTCACGGCACGTGCGGTGGTGCGGTGGGGAAGAAGAAGAGGTGAGGAAGAAGGAAAGAAGGGTTAGGAGGCGTGAGGATATTCATCCAACAGCCTGAAATGGTAAGCGGCCCAAGTCGGCGACTTGCATAACAAATATAGTATGTTTTCACACAGCAAAAGATCCATAAAATAACAACATAAAGAAAAACTATCATCGCTTTCAGAAAGAGCGGCCTCGTCGTCTTTGGTGCCGGCCTTGAACGGTCGTCGCTGTGCCGCGTGTCTCCATGCCGTGGTTGATTGGCTATTTACCTTTGCTCGCCCTCTTATAGCGTTGCTAGTTGCGGTGAGCTGAAGTTTGTTCCTTGTTGGAACATGGAGATGTTGTTCCTTTTTGGAACATGTTTACTTGTTGGGGATATCACAATATATCTGCTATATTTTAATACATCTATATACTTGGTAAAGGGTGGAAGGCTCGGCCTTATGCAAGTGTTTTGTTCCTCTTGCCACCCTAGTTTCCGTCATACGGTGTTATGTTCCTTGATTTTGCGTTCCTTACGGTTGGGTGATTTATGGGACCCCCTTGACAGTTCGCTTTGAATAAGACTTCCGCAAGGCCCAACTTTGGTTTTACCATTTGTCGCCTAAGCCTTTTCCCCGGGTTTCGCGAGCAGGGTCATCTTTATTTAACCCGGGCCGTTCTCCTCAGTGCTGGTCCAAACATTCACCGCGGTGATTCGAGGAACTCGGTGGCCTATCGGAAGTTTGGACAATCCGGTGTGCCACGAGCAGATATGTGCAGCTCCTATCGGGTTTGTCGGCACATTGGGCTTTGCTGGTCTTGTTTTATTCTTGTCGAAATGTCTTGTAGTCGGATTCGAGATTGATCGGGTCTTCCGGTAGAAGGAATATCCTCGTTGACCGTGGAGCTTATAATGGGCTAAGTTGGGACACCCTGCGGGGTAATATCTTTGGCCGTGCCCGGTTATGAGGCAGATGGGAATTTGTTAATGTCGGTTGTAGAAAACCCAAAGTTGACCTCAAATAAAATACACATCAACCACGTGCGTAACCGTGATGGTCTCTTCTCGGTCCGAAGTGAACCGCGTGTTGGAGTTATGTCGGCGTAAGTAGTTGGGATCACTTCTTGATGCTACTAACTTCCGGACGTGCTTTGCTTCTCTTCTCGCTCTCTTTTGCGATGTAGCCACCATATATGCTATCCTTGCTGCAGCTCCACTTTACTTCTCTCCTTCCTATAAGCTTAAATAGTCTTGATCTCGGTGTGAGATTGCGAGTCCCGTGACTCAGAATACTTCAAACAAGTTGGAGGTTCCAATGAGGCCGGTCAGGTGATTCAACCCGAGCTCAAGTGGGAGTTCGACGAGGCGTGGGTGTTACTATGTGTCTTTTCCGATGATCGTAGTGGTGCCCATTGGGACGATCGGGATCTTGTAGCATTTGGGGTATCTTCTTTTATTTTGGTTCCGTAGTCGGACCTTGAGTGTACTCTTGATGGATGTTTATTTATGTCTGTGTGAAGTGGCTTGTAAGCCAACTCGTATCTTTTCCCTTATTTATTACATGGGTTGTGTGAAGATTACCTCACTTGCGACATTTCTTTCAATGCGGTTATGCCTCTAAGTCGTGCCTCGACCGTGGGAGATATAACCGCATCGAGGCGATAAGTTGGTAATCGAGCCTTCCGACTTAAGAGCCCCCTACGATTGTTTCTTGCCGTTGTTGAGTCTAGAATGGAAAATGTTTTGAGTCTTAGGATTATATATATGGAGTAGGATTCTTTTACTCCCAGGTCCTTAAATCGCTCTGGTGAGGTATCCGGTGAAGTTTTGACTCTCCTCTTCTCAAATTTCACTAAAAAATTTTTAGGATCACGTGAGTATCTTGGAATCGTTCGATGGTTTTGTGGCAGAACATTGTTCTTGGTGCCTCGACATTTAGGGGTTGTGGCGGTGTCCGGGAGTTGAGCTCGAGGTGTTGTCGTCACAATTTTATCGTTCGATTCTGGAATACGAGTTTTGCCGACATGAAATCTCTTTTGTGCAGTTGTTGGTGAGATAACCGATAGCCGATCTTTGGGCGGGAGATTGCCATGACTTGTATAACGGATGTTTTTGAAGGTCGAGTAACGATTTCCGAGGATTTCTTGGTTATGTGTTGCGGATGGATACAGGTGGATCTAGGTATTGTTTAGTTTGGGTGATATATTTTGTGTCCCTGTTCCCCAACACGGATTGCATAACCGAAAGTTTGGGAGTTTATGGGAATTCTAGTAGCCGGGATAT